>RJWH01003180.1:0-171537 GCA_004363575.1 Solenodon paradoxus | reverse complement strand
GGAGGGGTGGGGCCTGGAGGCAGGGGTGAGGCCGGGAGAGAGGGCACATGTGTGCATTCTGCCCAGGGCCCCGCCCTCTGGTCGGAATGGATCCCCTGGCAAGAGCTTCTCCGTAATCTGGAATCAGCCCTACTGTGTAGTTAAAGTCTAAAGGCTCCCTCGTGGATGTGCAGAGGCCGCAGGACCCATCAGCGCGGGTGAAGACCGCGTGTGGGGTGTGTGGGGCCCCCACGGGCGGCCGGGCGGCCCGTCCAGGGTCTGTGGATCAGCAGACTTAGCCGGCAGCCTGGTCAGACTTGCGCGGATCGCGTCGGCCTGCGGCTTAGAGGGTCAGACAACCAGCTAATGAAACCGGGGTGCCGGTCTCCTGTCCGCCTCGTTTCTCCTCTTGCCCAAGTGGTTGTGTCCCGAGGCCCTGCCCCACTTACTGCCAGGAGCATCCCCTGGTCCCTTCCGCTGGGCAGCTGGCTCCAGAGCGCTCCCTCCAAGTCCAGGGCGAGCGGGAACGCAGGGAAAGTAAACTGCTTTTTAGGAAATGTGCAGACGGTAAGGAAGGTGAGCAGAGGCAGGCGGGGCACGAAGAGACAGGAGGAAGAAGCAATTTTATTTTATTCAGCTGCTCCTCTGGGTTATCCCCACCGGCCCCAGGCCACGAACCCTGGTTCTTGGGATGTGTGTGCACTGGGCGCTGCTGGAGGCGGCAGAACTGACCACTACTCCACCAGGACGCACCACTCAGGGGACGCTTGAAAGTCGGAGTCATGGCATGAAAGTTCCAACTCACCCCAATACCGGGAAGTTGGCTGCGTGACCCCGAGTGACCCTTAGCTGGACCACCTGCAGCAGCGGCCCGTAGGGTCGCAGCACTGCGGCTCTCTCGTGGTCCGCGAGCCCGGCTTGTCTCGTCTGGCTCCCCAGGACCTGGGCGTGACGCTCTGCTCGCCGCCTTTGCTCCCAGTCGCCCTATAACTAAGTCCGTTTTGACTTGTATGCTCTCACTTGGATTCCCTTGTCCAGACTGAATGTGAGTGGACTTCTTTTGGCTGTTTTTGGCTCTTTTTCGTCATTTCTCAGAATTTAATCACAGAAGACGGTCATGTGGACTAGCAGACACCATCCTTGGAGAGGTACATCGGAAGGAGAAAGCATCACATGATTTCCTCAGTGGTAGATGAGAAACCCAGCAGCAAATGAACCAGGTTAAGCAAAGGTGGACTTTGGTCAGTAGAGTCAAGGGGACTTTGGTCAGTAGAGTCAGTCAAGGTAGGGAAGGGGAGGGGTCCGCGTGTGGGCAGGGGGTCAGCGCTAGGGCGAGGGCAGACTGGACGGTAGTGGGAGCTTCATGTCGAGGACACAGGCGCTGATTTGCGTGATGCACTCTGAAGCCTGCACAGTGATGAACCCATGTTTCTTCCAGGACGTAAATGATAAATCAGTAGGCATTCCGTCCGTCATCTTTCCCAAACTCTTCCCAAATTCGTTTCTATTTTTAAAATATGATTTTGAAACCTTTCCCCGAATGTAAGTGCTGCCTTTACTATTAATAAAACGATTTGGGTGCCAATAACAAAACCTAGAATCTTCGTCACCCTACTTTATTGAAGAGAGATGGCCAATTTGAGTTTTTTGAGTTTTTCAAATCCTGCTTCAGTCAAATCCCATGATTGCATCCAGTGCTTTTTTCTTGGCTCTCTGGTTGCAAAGCAATGAGCCGGTCTGATTTCTTAATTCTGGCATCACTTCTCAGGGAATAAAATAGAGCTCCGATGTGGTTATTTTCCCCTTTCCCCTGAGCAGAGAATAATCCATCGGCCCCTTCCTGGAGATTTTGTGGGTAGTGCAGATTCTGGTGGAAAGCAAGTCATTGAAGCCTCTGGATGTCAGAGGAAGACGCATGGCTTTGAATGTCTGCACAATGTCAGTTGAACAGAATGTAGACCAGCTGACATTTTAAACCAAACTCTATTTTCTGGGGGGGAAAACTATGCCTAAAATATTTTAGAGCAGAAATCAGCCTTGGTTCTTTACAACTCCCTGAAAGGACTGTCTGTGCTGATGAGGACACATTCTGTGCTTTTTAATGACCGTGTCTGTGAGTAACTTGACGCCTTCTGTCAAGACTCCTGGTCAACCTATGCCTTCTTCTGACATTCACCTCACTGCAAAATGAGACCCTTTCAGTCGCCTTTCAGTTGACTGGCTGACCTTAAAAGTCACCCCTTCTGTTATCAGATGGCTGCTAACTGAACGTCGTTTCTGTGGGTCGTTCTCGAGTGGAGTTCACTGCTGGGGAAGGACCCTTCACGCGCATCACGGCGCCCACAGCCTCAGTTTCCTTCGCCACTTCTGCCCTGAGCCCTGTGGGTGGCTGGCTTCCTTCGTCTCTGTGGTTGGTCGCCCTCACCTGGAGCAGGGCGGTGAGGGGGCTCGCTCCGCTGTGTGCCTGTTGCCATGGCGAAGAGCAAGTGCAGCTCCTGGGTGAGGAGAGACTGTCAAGGCGAGGAAGACGCTTCTCCCCAGCTCGCATGATTTTCATTTCATTACCGTGGAGCTAAGCAGCCCTGACAGGCCTGGTGAAGCAAAATCTTAGGTTAGATGTGCTTCATCGTGTCATTCTGTTCACTCGGAATAGAGCACTTTCCTTTGAGAAATTATTTAAAATGCCTGTGCCGCAGGAATATTTTCAAAGGGGCTTCATGTGGTCATATCCTTTCCCCAACTAAAGAGGCGCTGACATCGTCTAATATCTGTTCTGGAAACTGAGCTGTCACAGAGAAACATCTTTCAAGGGACCTCACGAACTCAAGCTTTGGAAGAGTGATGTGTGTCTTTGCTAAAGGAAAGTGGCTTCATGTGGCCACCCCCTCCCCCCTTGGGTGTGGAAGGGTGAGGGGTTCTTCATGTCACCACACAGACGCAAGGGAAAGGGTTCTGAACGATGGATTGGGTTCTGATCAGCACACCTCTTCTCCCACCCCTCCTCTTCTTTTCTTCCCTGACTCACCCCACCGCCACCGCCTCCTCCCTGAGGCTGTCTTCCCTCGAGATTCAGAGACATAAACACGCCAGGAACCTTACTGGGGGAGAGAAAGGGGAGCGGCTGAGGTCCGGGAATGCGCCTGGAAGTCATGGCCCCTTGAAAGTTTTAGTTGCCAGGAGGACGACAGAATTCAAGCTGGCATGGCCAAACGTTCTGCAAGCTTCTGTAAGATTTCACGCCAATGTCCCAGTCTTTCATAAAACTGGAAACTCACTGACAGATTTCCTAACTGCACCTTTTTTCCCTTCCTGTGCAAGTCTAGCTCACGAGGATGCCAGGCACGCGGGTGAGCGTTTGATGGTCTCAACCAGCAAAGGCTAGAAAAAGAGTTTTCTGAAATCTAGATTGAGGAGACGTGAGAAGATTTGGAAATAGCAAATTTCCAACGTTCACCCCCAGGGTTAAGATGTCAAAGCCTTAGTGAACTCTGAAATTGCTCCAAGTGCAAAGGAAGCAGAATAACTGACTGAAAGGACATATGCGGATATCTCCTGGTAGAGAGAGAAAGGGATGTCATATAAGGATGTTTTGTGAATTGGGGCTCGAGGAAGAGGAAAGATAGGAAAAGGAAGCTGAACGCCCGTGAGGATTTCTTTGGAGGAAAGGAAGTTGCATTTTAACATCGAATAGATGTTCTGTCAGGAAGAAGTGTTAAATAAGCAGATGGAGATGGCTATGTGGGCAAGAAGAAAAATTAGTCATTGGCACTCCTCACTCTGGGCAAGTCTCTTTGCTCAACAGACATTACCTCGGCTCCCCCTGGGATCTAACCACCCAGTGAGGTCTGGAGTGAGGTACTGCTCTTTCACGTGAAGACAGAGGTCGTTTTCTCAAGATCTCAGAATCTAGCCCTTGGAGTCACTTCTGTAGGGCCCCATCCCTTGCTGTCTGCCCCGTGCTCATCAGGGAAACCAGTTAATTTTATCACTGTACTTTTTTTTACCAAACCAAACAAAATATTTCAATGGACACATACCCAGAGAATAACATTTTTTTTTTCAGTTGGATGTTACAAGAATTTGTGATGATTTCTCCAACTCTACACACATCTCTTGCATTTCATTATAATCTACTGACTGTAACTTTTTCATTTTGCAATGATGTCTGTTGACGGATGAGTGAGCACAATTCTATTATAAATCCGAGCCATTCTGAAGATCAGCTCAAACTTGAGAGGTGGTGCATTAAGACAGAGAGGAAATGAGTGATATGGACTCTGATGCTCACGAGTGTGAAATCTAAATATTGAGCCCGGTCAGGCTAACAAACATGTAAGCACCTGAGACTCATACGGTGAAGCTGAGTACACAGGTGAACCCACATGGCTTCTGTGCAGGTAAGGCCTAGGGTCTCAGATGAGTGATCCCTCTGGTGCTGGTTGGAGACGATGACCACTGATTGCATGGGAACCAGGGACACGGCAGAGGGTTTGACCACGGTGCCAGAATAAAGAGCCCCCAGTGAATTTTGTTTCCTGGATGATGCATCACCCAATGACAAAGAGGCTAATATTTTTGTTTTCTTTGGACACTGTCAGTTTCTGAGTGAAATCGCAATCCAGAATAAATACAGGCTTACCACAGACTTCCAACCAACTTCTAGGGCATGTTTGGAGTAATGAATCCCTTCATTCTCTTGTTCTTTGACAGAACAAGTGTTTACTGTGTGTGTGCGGGGCCTTGGGTGGAGGAGTGAAGCATGGAGTTGCATGGCTGGATGTGAACCTCAGGGAACCCAACACAATTCCAGAAGAGTTTTCCAAAGGCGCTCGTTCTGGAAGACACCCCCACTCCCCCGGAGGGCTCCGCAGTCAAGCCACTTCGTTAAACTGTGTTGCGTGTTCAGCCTCTTCTTGGGGGGCCTTCATGTGCACGCTGATCTGCAGAGCAAAGAACCCCACAGGAGAGAAGTCTTTGCCCTTTGTCGACCACTAAATGTTTTGTTTTTTGGGTGTCGTGGTTGCTTTTTTTTTGTAGCCTAGTAACATGAGATCATGCAGCAGCCAGAGGTGAGGATGAACAGATGCCAGATTCTGGAATCACTAGCACAAGAGCAGAAGACTCTTAAATGTGTCATAACTCAGCCACGGAGAGACCCAGCATGCCTGGAGCAAAATCAGCTTGGCGGAGGACGTGGCTGCTCGAATCTACAGATGCCGTAGTTTTACACAGTCACTAGGGGGCAAAACCTGGGCAATGAAGTCCTACAAGAATGAGGAGACAGGTAACCCCACACTGATGATAGGGACGCTGGCTGGGCTGGTCACACTGGTGACCATGTGGCACTAGACACCTAAGTGCCTGAGGTCCAGCATTTCTCTGGGCATGTTAACCCCTCAGCCTCACTCCTTTGATCCTTTTATAGATAAACAGATGAGAGAGACAGAGGGAGAGTCCAGAGGACACACGTGAAGCTCTTCGTTGCATTGATATTTGTGGAGGAACAGAGCCATTTGAGAAAGTAGATGGATAAAATTCACATTCATAGCAATACATATAAACAAACACATGCATTACACAGACATGAATGGCTACTCTGGTTGGGCTACAGGAATTTGGTAGTAAGCAAAGAATGCATTAAAATAAACACACACGATATCTCAGTTTTCTTCATCTTTCTTCACTGTCTTAGATTTGAACGTTATTGAAGTCTGCTCTTATCCTTACCATTTTTCCTTCTTGCTTGGGGGACTTGCTCCCCTATTTTTTCTAACTCATTGAGATGAAATCTAAGCTTCTTTTTATTTAATACTTTTTTTTCATAGAGATATTCAAAGCCCGCTTCTCCTTCTGCTCTGCTTCTTTGCTTATATTGAGACCACCTGGCTTGTAATTCCAGATTACTATTCCCTGCTTTATCAAAATGAGAAAATCAAAAATAAGAAAAGCATAAGTTCTGTTAAAGCTTCATACAGAAGAAATTCTGAAGAGCAGAAACCAGGTAAAGGGTGGATCGTTGAGCTGAAATGCCCAGAAAAGAACTCCAGGATGCTGCGGTGTGGACAGGATGGGAGGAAGGAGATGAGAATCTAGGCGCTCCGTGCTTTCGGGGAATACGAGGAAAATAAACGTGTGACTGCAGAACACCCATGCGCATCTGGTGGGGATGTAAAGCCGTGACTGCTAACTGGATCTCTACTATGATATTAGAGAAGTAAAATATAAATAAAAAGGCCTTCCCCGTGGAGCAGCGGTTAGGTCACTCACCTCTGAAGGACGCAGGCCACACAAACTTGGGTTTGAGTCCCGGGTCTCGGGGAGAAACAGTGTGAACAACTAAATAAAAACGAAATAAAATGCATCTTCCTCTCTCCTCCTGCCTGCCTGCCTACCCGCCTTCATTCCTGCCTGTGCCTTTCCTTAAAAAAAAAAAAAGGATAAATAAAGAACGTAAATGCAAATAAAGCCACGAGTGAAATGCTAGGAGAAATCAACTGGGCAGGATAACTAGATCCTCAAAACACAAACAAGTTGTAAAAATAGTTACGTGGGTGATCATTCATAACAACATAATATTTGATAAGAGATAGCAAAAAGATTTGTGGAAAGCATTAAATTTTAAAAGTGCTTAGTTTTCTGTTTATTTTATACATAATCACCAACATACAGATAAAAATATGTTTGACTATAAGAGAAAAAACAGAGGACAAATGCAAAAAAAAATGTTAAAATTGAGAAATAAAAGATGAGCTGTGCCAAGTTGAAAGCATCCCATGAACGGAGTCACCTCATCTGACATAATGAAGGTCCCCAAATGCTCCTGTAGAGTAAGTGGGAATGAAAATCCCTGTGACTATCTCGCTGATAGACAAAGAGGCAAAAAATTCCAAGCTAAAGCAGAGAGAGAAAATCAACCTAAGTGCTACAATGGTTTATCCCCAGAAGGCATGTATTTCAGCGCGAGGAAAGACACTGCTATGTTTACTGTGTTAACAGATGAAATAAAATAGATGGCAATCAAATTTGGTGCTGAAGAGGCATTTGATATATATGAACGGTTTAATATCATATTTAGTCGTTCTAACTTGTAAAGTTTTATAATACAGAAAACTTCTATCTAATAAAGGGTATTTTCTGAAAACATGTAGGAAGGATTATCCTTAATTTTGATATGTTACATATTAGAATTGGTACATTAACAGTTTATTTTTAATGCTTTGAATCAGTCTCGTTAAAGCCAGAAATGTGGCTTGGACGTTGAGCAAGGCAGCAGGCCTTCCAGTGAATGCTCTAGATTAAGGGAAAGCACTAATCTAGAGCATCTTGCCTGGCTGAAAATGACATTTGACCGAATTTAACAGTTAGCAGAAGCAAAGGTTCGGGAGCAGTTTTGCTGAACAACCAAGAAACGAGCAGCCGGGACAGAGGTGGGCCTCTTCGTTCTGGGAAATGTCTGTCCACGTGGAGATGGGTGAAGTGAGATTCTGTGGGTCTGCAGAGCCCTTGACGAATCCATGCTGGCCAAATACAGGAGTGGACCCGCGAGGACAAGACGTGGTCTTCGCCTTTCCAGTGGAAACTCTCCAGAGCGAGCAGAGGAGAGATGTGCTAACAGCAGCCGGCAGTGGTGAGTAAGCGAGTGCCAGGAAGTTCCACTCGTCTCTTCTTTCGGGAAAGTTAAATGACTAATTGAAGCTTTGAGCAGGGAGGGCTGATGCCTGCGAAGCAAAAGGCTTCTGAAGTTTAAGTTCCTCTTGAAAACAAGTATGGGAATCTCCTGCGAGTTGGTTCTCCTAATGCTGCCTGTTTTCTTTGGATCCAGCGAATGGAAAAGGGTGGGCTGTGCACACTACGGAGACAGTGGACAAGCTGAGGCTATGCGCCCGCTGCCTCTGGCCGCACTGACCTCCTGCTCAGTGAGGCGTGAGAACCCTCTGGGCCTTTCTGTTACTCAGGTTGTAAATGCTTTTCAACAAATTGGTTTTCTGCCTTTGACAGCCCATCTCTAGCGTGTTTCTTTTCCACACAGAGTGCTTTAATTTTCGTGTAATCAAATCATGTCATTTTTGTGTTGGGTTCTGGGTTCTGGCTGAAATTTAATGTGAAGAACCATTCCGAATCCCAAGTGAGCTGGTGAACTGTGTCGTCTTCTATTGATTTGGTGGTCGTGTTATTATAATTAGATATTTGATAAATCCGGAATTTATTTCAGGATCCGGAGTGAAGCAGTGATCACATGCTTTTCAAAATGATGCCTTTATCAAATCAACCATCTGAATGTCTATTAGGATAAAATCTTCCCACCCACTGCTCTTCAGTTTTAGAATTCTCTACTCCTTTCATGTTTATTTTTCCTGATGGGTTTTAAAAACTCACTTTAAATATTTAAATGAATGTATTCTCATTATAAATATTTAAAACAATATGGAATAAGATATGATAATTTCTTCTTGCTACTCCCCTAATTTCTGCTTTTCTCCAGTGTGTTCCAGAATAGTCTCTATCCATTTATTTAAACATATGTGCTTATGCACACATTTTAACATAAATGAAATCATGCAGTTATTGCTGATTTTGATTATTTATAACTTGCTTATTCAGAGAAATCTATGTCTCTCTGAAAAATATTTTCATCCTTGATTTATATCTAGTTTATCAAGGTATATATTTTGCCGAAATTAAATCTCAAATGGTACACACTTTTGTAGTTTTCTACACGGTTCTTCATTGTGAAATGTCCACTGTACAGACATCTTTTTCCGTTTCTAAATTTCTTTTACATCCTCAGAAATGGAATCATTGATCCATGGAGTGTGAACTCCCAGTGAAATGCAAACTCCTCCAAATAGGCTTTGCACACAGACCTGACCGGGAAAGACCTATGGACTAGACTTTTTCTCCATTCACTCTCAAGGGCTTGAGGACTGAATACACAGCTTTTATTTTGAATTCCTGGGAAAGCAAATCAATAGACTAGTTGCTGCTTCAGAAACCAAATAATGGAGAAAATTAGATTGAAGTATGTCAGTAAGATGTACAGAAGCAGCTTGTAATAAAAATAAAGAACAAAATCAGTACACTCCAAATTACGAGGAGTGAGCTGCCCGTCAGCAAACATGTCAGAGCAAAGCTTTCAGAGGCATGGGAAGGACAAAAGAGCAATAAGATTAAACTAAGACAAACTATTTCCTCATCTTAGTATGATGGGGTCCCCACCTCAAAACTTAGAAAGTTTAAAGAAATAGCCAAGCTATACCAAATATATAAAATGGATTTGAAGGTAGAGCATATTTTCTCTTTGCTACAACAGAACATGAAGTGCACAGTTTATAAAACTCCACCATAAATCTCATGCAAAGGACAAAACACTCAAATGTGCAAAATAAAAAAACACTGGAAATGCAGGTATAGAACAGAAATGAGAGACCAACACCGTCTCCTTAGTTCTTCGTAGATTAAGTAGCTCAACAGATCAAAATTTAGAGCGGATTCAAAAACACAATTAAGGAGACCATATATATTATTTATGTAATATGTTTATAATATACAAAATATCCTGATGCATGTCACACAATATTATATAATTATAGCATCAATTTCTGTTCCTGCAATAAAATTCGTGTTGAAATATATAAGAAAACTACACCTTTGAGCATCTATAATACAGAAAGAAATTCCCTCTGTCTATCTTGATGTCTCCTCTCCGTTACTGGTAAGACAGGCAAGGCTGGTTTCTCAGCACCTGCCCATCGACAAGTCACCTTTGTCCTGCCAGCACTTGATGGGCATGCGGGATGGACAGCGACACTTCCATCTTTGACACGAGACTTGTGAGAGGATCTTTCCTTCTCTTTCCAACACTGTGTTGAGGTGACACAGAGTCGTGAGACCCGACTGTCTCCAGCCATGGGGACCGTAGAGACAGACATGTCACATGAGGAGGCGGACCAGGCGTGTGGTCTCTGTCCTGGTGACATCGGCGAGCTGCAGAAACGACCTGAAATGTTGACACAGCAGAGACCATGTCCTCAGGCCACACGCCATCCGTGCGGAGACACAAAAAGCAGAGGCGAGAGCCAGCATTTGGGATTTTGACAGTCAGTTCTCAAAGCTGCTGCAGTGAGTCATGTCAAGAGCACTGACAAAAATACCCTTCCCGAGCCCTTCCTCCCAGAGAGGAGACTAGAGGGCTAACGGAAGCAAGAAGAGAGGCTGAGAGTCAAGAAGTTTGGAAAAAAAACATAAGACAAACCTCAGGACAGCAGCACAGAGTACGGACGGTGAACTGGAAAAAGAAAATGCATGGATAACATAGAACGTTCCTTTAGATCGTCAGCAGGCAGTACTTGGCAGCGTAAGCCAAGATAATTGTGCAAATATTCTTTTCTCTTACGTAGTTCTTCTTCCTCGCTTACAGAATCTTTGTCATCGTCACCATGCATCTGTTTGTGTTTTTTCCTCTCTAGATAATCGCATTTTTAATTTTTACAGAAAAGAGCATGGGTGAGGACTTCACAGAGCACAGTGCTCCAGCACCTTGACGGAAACGTGGGAGTGAAAGTTCTAGATTAGCTCATAGGTGGCATCCCCTTCCAAAAAGTGAAGGCAGAAGAGGCATCATTGTCTTCAGTCCTCTAATATTTTAGCCTGCTCTTTTATTCATAAAGTACCTGGTTTTGACATTTTTGTTCAACAAATAGTCATCAGACATCCATTTGTTCCAAGAGATCAGCCAGCAAATTGGAAAGAGAATCAAAATCAGGCTCTTGGTGGACCTCACGGCTTTCTTGCTGCTGCCTTGAAAGAGGTTCCCAAGGATCAGACTCATTATTCACCATTTCCAATGTCATTCGTTTTTTCTGGAACCTGGAGGGCCTGTGAACCCTGAAGGCTCAAGCTTCCCCTCTGTTCAGGAGAAGCAGCTTCTCTAATAATTAGTGTAGCTTGTTTCTCCAATGTGCTCAGCCCCTGTGGGTGGGTTTCCATCGCTCTTTCTCCCTCCTTTTCTAGCAACATTCGCTGGGACGCTTTCCTCTCCTCGGCTGCCCTGCGGCACACCCTCGTGTGGTCTCTTATTGTCTGACTGTCATCAGCTCCGCCCTCTTCTGCGGCTGACTCGGTCCCCCACCTGCCATGGCTTTATTTGCCTCCTTGATTTCAGAGCTTTGAAAAATCCTCTCATCTTTCTTGCTCCGCAGTCACAGGGCATGATGTTTTCTTGAGTGAGTGAGAAGCAGTTATGTAAATGTTTTGTCTCCAGGTGAAAATGTCTTTATTTGTGGTCCGTCACCATTTTTTTTCCTAAGAAAGTTTTGTGCAGTTTCCCCCTTGGTTCTGCTGTTTTCCTCTCTTTGCATCATTGAGTCATGAACGGACACTAGAGACTGAGGTGGAAACTTCTGATTCTACCTCCTGTTGGTGAAAGTCTCTTGAGCAGCTCTCCCTCATCAGAGCTCCTCAGTAAAGTCACCAAGAACAAAACACAAGCAAACACCCAGTTGCACCTGAGTCCCAGCCCAGCACCATTAAATTCTGGGGCGGAGTCTGGGCTAAAGTCAGGACACCGCTGGTTTTTCTTCTCATCTGCATGAGGATGGCAGGATGGAGTTGGACCCAGGGGACACTGCAGTTGAGAAACACACACTCCTGTGTCTTCATTGAAAGACACGCAGCAGGCCACCTCCAGAGGGACCACTGGTTGGCCCCCTTGGACACAGGTATTCATATGAGCTGAATTTACGTGGCATCAGTAGAAGGTGTCATGAAGATTCAACAGTCATGTTCCGCCGCGAGAAAAACTAAGATACTGAAGGGTTAAGAGAATTTCCCAGCTGCACAGCGGGTGCGAGTATGAACCAGAAGGGAAGTTAGACACAGACACAGGTGCTTCCTTCACAGGACAGGTGGGTGGGTTCACACACCCCCATGACAACATTATAATGGTGTTTTGAGGTAATTTGATGAAAACGATCAGTTTCCCAGTCAGTTTTCACTCCCCATTTTCCCACTTCCTAATAGCTTCCAGATTTTTCTTTGAGGAAACATCCTTCCGCTAATCTTTACTTCCAACATTCATCCGCAGTCTCCTTCCACTCGCCCAGGAGACGGGTCTGGGGGTGGGAAGGAAGCCAGACAGAAGCCAAGCGCCACACAGCCTTTTGCTGCCCCCTGACCGTTTCTGACAGGTGTCGTGAACAACGCCAGGCTCAGGCCCAGCGAGCGGCTGTGGGAGGCAGCGTTGCCCCCACCTGCCTGCGATTTGCGGGAGAGACGTTTTGCTCCTGGTGCTTCCAGCAGCCGGATTGTAACCAGCAGGGAAACTAGCATAGGACATTGTCAAGACACACGAATAAAAGAGAAGCAAGAGTATGGAAATAAAACAGCCCAAGAGTGCTGACTGCAGGATGCCAGGCACCTCTTGGCTGCTCGGTGAAGACGGGTCAGTCCAGTCTCTCCAGTGTCTGCATCTGGGGTCTCCCCTTTGCCACAGACAGCACCGTCGTCGGATCTGCCCTCTATCACGGCTGCGTGAAGAGGAGGCCCCTGAGCGTGGACGGCACCGCCCAGCATGGCAGCCACCCCAGGCGGGTACTCAGCTTAAATGGACCACAGCGCTGCCGCCGCTTTAGCCGATGCCAGGCGGCTGGCGACTGCCTTGTTGGACAGCTCAGATGTAGGACGTTTTTATCGTCGAGTGAGAGTCTACTGGAGAGCACCAGTGAGGGACAGGGTAGTGAGTCATCTGTCCTTCGTTGGACAGTTGTTAAGCGGCGGAACTATTACTTGAACCCGGGTTTCAGGTGCGTGGCGGAGCGTTCTTTCTATCAGAGTCCGTGACATCCTTGCGGACAAATGCTGACCGCACAGGGCTGTCTGCCGAGATGAGTGGCAGGTCATGTGTTTATGGTCCCCTCAGTCCTTGGAGGGTAAGTGACGGCCCATAGACAACCCACTCCCAGCCTGGTGGCCTCCTTCACACACACAAATCCTTATTCATGCTGATTTTAATTAACTCGAGTTCTGAGTGCTTTTTTTGCCAATATGCGTGTTTGTGGCCCTGCCCCAATGCACATCCCTGGTAAATCTCACATTTCCATTGTCGCTGCTTTAATTTTTCTGAAGATTCTTCAGGGGGTTTCCTTTCCCTTGTGAATCTGCGAGATGTCTGTCTTTGTCTTTGTGTTTTCAAATATCCGCACATCGCGAAGCTTCCCCTGAGGTATCTGAGCTCTCCTCTTGACAGACACGGTGACATGAAGAGAGACGGAGTAAAGAGGCCTCCATGCATGTCTGAAAAGGAGTCTCACAGAGCTTGCTCGTACCAGGGGCCTTCTGGCCATTTTTTAATCCAAGCATTCTGTTCATGGGCGGTCAAGCTTATTTCCTTCTGATTTGCCTTTTAATAAATAACCCATTGATCATCTGAAGTGCTTGTGGTTATCAAATTTAGAATTAATTGCACTGAAATTCTCCGGGCAGATGAATAGAGCAGCCCCTGGCAGCAGAAGTCTCTTTAAGTGGACACCTTGTGGTATGATTGGAAATAACGCTGAATATAAATGAAATGAAGCCTTAGTTTCAAGCATGACTAAGTTTGGAAGCACATTAACGAATGGATCCTATGTGATTTCAATCTTTGAATCTGTAAAAACTCTTATTTCTTGTAGAAATTCTCCATAGTTATTATAAACTGTGTGTATATTCTAGGTACTTTAAATATAAAATGGAGACAGATGTTGTGCCCAGAATGCTTTCTTGAGTCATTTTGTCAGGCAAATTTTAGACATATTCTTAGCAGATTTTGGTCCATGTCATTTTCAAATGTTGATGGAAGCATGAGCTTTTGTATTACAGCAAAGTGCATGTGGCATTGGTGCTCCAGTCCCAGAGGGAAGGCTAATCCTGGGTGTCACGTGCTCTGCTATTTGATATCATTGCTAAATTGCTTCATCAGAGACAGTGCTTCCAAAAGAGAGAGCTCAATTAAGGTTAATTAGCAAAAGGACTTGACATCCACGATTAATAACCTAACTGCACACGAAGGCACTGAGTTTCTTGAGCATTTATCTAGCACCAGGTGTGAGCCTCCTGGACTAATTGAAATAATAAAAGATCTTTTCTCCCTGCTTGTTCAGCAGAAATGATCCCCACATGAGCTTTCATTCTAGGTATGATGATTTTTTCATTCATTTTTGAGTAATAATGTTTACCTCCCATTGCATTTTCTCGGTGATGTGACAAGGAGGTTTTGGTCATCACAGTGGTGAAAGATAATTGCAGAGGTGCGAGAGGCTATGTACTTCTCACAGTGTTACGTTGTTTGATTAGCGGTGCCCATCACTCTTGAAAGACACCCCTCTGTCAGACACGGCCCCCCAGTCGCAGCCTGAAACATCGCAGGAGGGCGCCGCAGAGCGAAACACACAGCAGGTGTTCCTTCCGTCACAGCTGCAGGCGCAAAGGAAGATTTATTCTTGGAAACTGGACTTGCCCTGAGTATTATTCTTGTCAGACGCATCTTGGTGATTTTATTTGTATTCAAGACACAGTTCAGAGACCTCGCTTACTCCTGGAAAATAATTTTTTTGTTTTCCCTGGATCCAAGTGGATTCCGGAGTGACCACGGAATACAGGTTTCCCCAGTATCCAAAAATGGCACCTTTCTGTTGGGTCTATGTTTATTATTTTTGAGGTCTGGGGATGCATCACTATTAACTTACGTAGAAAAAAATGCAAGTGTTTCCAGACTCAAAAAATACCTACCGAATGATACTAAATAGGAGCATTCTACTCTTGGGTAATGGGGGCGCCTGCCCCTTGGAAAGCGCTCGACCCCACACTGGCTGGGCAGTCGGGAGAGTGAAAAGACAGACGCGAGTGAGGACATCTCGGCCCGCAGTGGGCAGCCCGAGGGCACGTCCCTTGTAGAGAAGCTCATAACTGAGAACAGTGCCCGACACTTTGCAGCTGCTCAGTAAACAGCCGCTGGATGAGTGAATGGCTTGAGAAGTGTGGATGCTGCTGTCTCCCGGTCTGCATGTTAGGGGTCTCAAGCAGTCCTGCTGTGTGCTGTGCCCGTGTGCATCCTACTCTACAGACATGGAAAGGCCTTCCTTTTGCATCTTCTTACAAAATGAAAACTAATCCAAGGTAGCCTATGGAATTCTCGAAAGGAGTTAAGTGTTCAGAATGGTTGTTGCTTTTTTTTTTTAAGGAAAGGTGCAGGCAGGCATGAAGTCAAGTAGGCAGATAGGCAGGAAGAGAGAGGAAGAAGCATAAATTGTTTTATTGCATTTTTTAGTCTAGCTGTTCACACAGGTCACTTGTCCTGGGGCTAGGGACTCGAACCCAAGGGCATGTGTTCTGCTCCTTCAGAGGCGATTGACCTAACTACAGCTCCACCAGGCCACGCCGTAATGCTTGTGACTTTTATTCTAGAGAAGCAAAGTGGAGGTCGCCAGAGGGAAGAGAAGGGAGTGAACAAAGGGACCCATCTGCGCAGGGAAGGAGGGACTCGGAGGTGAACTTCGTGTCCTTCACACGGCTGCGGATGGACAGACACACACCCAGTCTCCACCACATCACGATGCGGCAGTCCGTTCCTGCATTTCAGAGGATCCTCAACCAATAATAAATCAATGAAAGTAAATGCCTATGAAAAACTTGTGAATTTGAAAGCATGACACCATTTCATCATGATGAGTCCTCTGTGTGATGCATCCGGCCTCGTCATTCAGCATTTTCTAGCCTTGGGGATGATGGTGGAAAATGCTTTGTAAAGACTGATTATAACCAGAGACCACAGTGGAGAGGAAACAGATGCTGAGTGGGATGAAAATGCAAATCCAATGGAGAGTGATGCGTTTGTTGTGATAAAAGGAGTGTGTAGTCACTAAGTAAATCTACGCATGTTTCTTGGGTCTAAGAATCCATCGAAAGCACGCAGAAGAGACGAGGAGCAGTTTTACCTGACTTTCCCAGCAAGACTCCTCCGTGAACCAAAACCGTCACACAACGGCGACTGACCAGCGCCTCCGCAGGTGTCCTGGAGTTAGACGTGGCCCGTGGCGCCCAGCTGCCCGGCCAGGATGCTCCTGGACCTCGGAAATGAGCCGCCCTGTGGCCACAGGGTCCTCGGCACGAGATGGGGCTCCGCTCCTGCGCATGGGACTTTCTGAGAGGAGGCAGCATTGATGATGTTGTTTTTAAGTAACGAACGGTCTTCCCCGAGTCCTTGAAGAAGTGGCCTCTGTGTCTCCTTTTGCTGTTTAATTTTTGGCTAAATTGTCAGCTTCAAAGGCCAAAGTCTTGATGTCTAGTGCTATCCCTCTTGGCTTACGCAGTCTTGTACTTTAGGCTCCTGAAAGGTCCTGATGTCGCTGGCGTTTGAGGACACAAGAGGAAAACACAGAGCGCTCGGCCCAGAGGGTCCACCGGGCGCCGGGTTTCCACAGGCTGAGAGCGGAGCCCCTGGTGGACAGTGTCCACTCAGCAGGGTCCCCACTCCGCTGCCGAGCCGCCTCCTCGTCGCTCCCGGCACAGTCCCTGCGGCGTTCGCAGCTGTCACCCTGGAGTGGCCCTAGGAGGCCCGGCGCTGCCGAGGTGTCCAGTGGCCTTGAACCTGACTTCTTGTTAGATGCCAACCCGCTTCCGGCGCCGAAGTTACTTTAATGACGGGCGGAGGTTGCTGACTGAAACGAGAGACGCTGCAGGTGCGTGAGAGCTCAGCGCCCGCCCTGATGGGCGCCCTCCTGCTTCTGTCCCACCACGCGGTGGCGGTGCGTCCGGCGGATGCCTCACGGTGCTGGGCGGGTATCGGACGGACGTGCCGGGGAAGCAACGAGCCAAGAAACCCTACGTGGGAGCAGCGGGGCCTGAACCCCACTCTGACCCGTTTCCAGGCACCTGCGCACGAACACCTGCTGCGGCAGGGACACCGGCACCGGCACCGAGAGGCACTGAGCAGCCTGACAGAGAGCGCAGTGGGAGGGGACACGGGGGTCTCAGCTCCTTTCTCGAAACCTGGAAAAGCTGACAGTGAACTTTGGCGTCTGCCCCACGGTTTACTACAAACCTTGCTAAGAATCTACGTATCACACGAGCAATGCCGTTCTTTTTGCAGTTGGCTTTTTTCTACTTATATGACTGCCTCCCAGTGAAACGATAGCACTTTCTTGATATGGTTTTAATCAATACATCGTGATGCTTGTTTTAAAAGAGTCATTAAAAATCCAAACAAGTGCATTTCTTTGTAGATGAGAAATAAAGCATTTCCTAGATGTATCATTTTTGCAAAAAATAAAAATAAAAAGGCTAAAGTATGAGAAAAACAAATTTGACCTCCAGCCCTGTTTTGAGGAAGCAAATGCTATCTTTTTCAGTTCATTTCCACCTCATGTGGCAGAGCAAGAAAAGTTAAGTTAGATCAGACGTCAGCGACTCAGTGAATATCATCAATTTAAAATACAGGGTGAGTGTTCGTAAGTAGAAAATAATCCTGGAGACAAGTGTGTCTTGGGCTCAGGAGTGAAACCGTTTTCGAGCTGTCTTTTAGCAGAAGGGAAGCCATGCGGGGCGGCGGGGAACGCTGGAGGGACAGGGTCCTGAAATCGGGAGACGGCAAAGCCGGAGACCGGAGATGGCGCCAGAGCAGGCGGCCGACACGGCTCCACGCAGAGGCTTCCACGCGCGCCCAGTGGCCTTTCCTGTGACCACACACTCACGTGTCCAACGAGCGAGGGACTAGAAGCCCCTGTGCCCGTCCAGGACCCGCTTCGTGGCTCTTGCCAGCTCCCAACACGTGACAGTCTAGAATCTGACCCTCGCAGGTCAGGGCTGGCGGGGTGTCCCCGCACCCAGCCCCCGTCTGACCCCGACGCCGCCCAGTTGGACCGGTGGAAAGACGCGCAGCCGGTGCTCACAGGCTCCTGCACGGGTTCTGGCCCTGCAGTCCTGCCGCACGACGAGGAGCGGACCCTGGAAGCACGCGCTGGAGCTGCCAGGGGCCACTTCCACGGACCTTCCCGTGAACTTACGATTCGACTCCAGGAAGCACGGTCGCGGAAACGATCTCCGCCTTGTGGTTTTCTCCAGCACATTTTCTGTCCTCTGACGGCATGGGGAGACTCACGCACACGACACCAAGAACACACGGAGGACGCGTCCCCTCCGTCGGTGTCAAGGGCGAGGCCTCCGGCCGACAGCAGGTGTCTCATCGAGCAGGGGCAGCGTGCACGTGCGTTTTCCGCCTCAGTGCTGGCCCCCAGGTGGTCACCACGCTCCCGACAGAGTGTGCCGGCAGGTCTGACCGCGTGTGCTGCTTTAGAGCACAGAAATGCACGCCCACACGCTGTCCTGACCTAACAGAATTGCATCTGCCTTTGAGACCCCCGAGTGCCTGCCTGGATCCACTGGTCATCGGCGGCCTGGGTGGAAGCTCTCCTGACACCCTGAAGGGACACTGGGCTGCGCTACTGAGCTCAGTCCTGCGGGAGGTGCGTTGGGAGAGATCTTGGAGCCAGGAGAGCTGCCACCCTTCTTACCCAGCAGGAGGACCGTGGTGCACTCGTTGCATATACGAGCCGACAAGCAAAGAAAACAAGTGTCTCAGCGCTGAGTGATGAAGGCTTATGATGATGTGTGTTTGGGGGAGGAGACAGGGGGACAGACAGAGGGGAGAGAGCGAGAGGAGGAGGAGGAGGAGGAGGAGGAGGGAGAGAGCGAGAGGAGCAGGAGCAGGGAGGGATGCTTGAGGCAGGGATGGGAGGGACGTGATTCTCAGAAGCTCCCTGCAGAGGAGGCATCTTTTTCAGAAATTCTTTAACACATTTCAAACCTCTCCGCTGTTACAGCACAGTAGAACCCCAGTCCTGAAGAGACAAATTGATCCTCTGGTTTTCTCTTCTCTTCTTCCTTTTGTTGCCCCCTGCTTTGTTTTCAGCTGCAGAAACGAGCTTAGAAAACGGAATCTGACAAGGAGCCAACGTCCAGACAGAGGGCACTGCGCGCCCCGGGCACCAGCCATGCGGCTCTGCTGCCCCGACCTGCTCCGGAGGCCGGACGGAGCACATGTCCACCCACCGGGCTGATCTGTCCCAGGCCTACGTGTTCCTTCTGGGCACTGGGGTCCATGCCTCTGTCACCCCCTGGAGTCCCGTTCCAGTCGCAGCTTCCAGCCGCAGGCCGCGCTGACCGTCTCACTCGCTCAGGAGCCCCGGGGCATCGCCCCCGGCATCAGAGAGCCACGCGCGGGATTCACGAGCCCCTGGCACCCCTGCCTCTCCCCAGGCTCCGCCTGCCTTTGGGTGGGTGCCGGCACTGCGGACGTGTGACAACTACAGCTGAAACATTTAGGAGCAGTTCACCCGCGTGCAGCCTCCGCGCCAGGAGCGCGCGGCCACCGACCTGCCCTGGTGCGCGGTTCTGCTCGGTCCGCCTCTGTCCTGTGTCCTGTCTGCAGGTGAGTTTTGGCTTCCATAGAAGCTTTGCTCACATCCTGTGTGTCTCAGGTTCCTCACTCGGCCTGCTGCTTCAGTGCTGGGAATTGCTGACTCGGACTCTGTCAGCGAATGGAGACGACAGCCGTCTCCTTCCTGTGATGATCACCAATCGGGAGTCAAAGGCAGTGTCTTGAGACATTCTTTTCAAACTGACATTGATTCATCAGTGAGCATTTAGTATTTTCTTCGGCCGAGCCACGTGGGGACCTTCCCGACCCGCCATCCAGCGCACTGGCCTCTGTATGCACAGGTGGAGAGTCGCATGTCTGCAGCTGGAAATCAAGGCCCGGCCAGCTGTCCTTCTGCCTTTTTCCGACGCCCCGGTACCAACAAGAGCAGCACGCCAGTTCTCTCCCAGCGACCTGCTGCCTTCTGCGGAGGGCGTCTCTGGGTAGCGTGAGCTTTGAAAAATCTGCTGTGCAGTTTTGTTTAGATTAATGTATGTCCCTGCACTGTCCTGTCTTCCGTGGCATTTTGTGCGTGTTGTCACAGCTACTTAATAACAATAAAGGCTGGAATGACATTGCTCCCTGAGAAACTCTAAAATTCTCATGTTTTGTTTCACCCGTTCCCACAGGCCTCGATGGTAACTTTTCTATTCGCCAAACACAAGCTATGAATAATGACAAATTATATTGTAGTCAAGTTATAAAAATTTCTTAAGCTATTTTAAATGTCCAGGACAGGTATAAAGAGCAGGCTTCAGAACACTCCAGAAGCAGTGAGTAATGTCAGTACATTACCAACAACCATGCCAGAGAGTGAGTTCTTTTAACAACAGTGATTTTCTTTCTCAAAACAGATTATGTATGAATATGCATGTCTATGTCTGTGTCTGTGTATGAACATGTGGGTATGCCCATATACGAATATGCATGTGTATGTGTGCATGAGTATGCATGTGCATTATATATGAATATGCATGGCTGCATGTGAATATGCATGTATGTATGCATCTGTATTATTGCATATGAATACATATGTATGTATGAATATGTATGGTTGCATACGAGCATCCATGTGTGTATTAATATGTGTGTGCACATATTAATATGCATGTGTGGGTATGAATAAAATGCATGTGTGCATATGTGTGTACGTGTATTTATATGTGCATTGTGTGGGCATGTATGTTGTCTGATGTGTGTGTGCTTGGACATGTATGCATGCTCGTGTGTGCGGCTGTATGCATGTGTGCATATGTATGGATGCAAATGTGAGTGTGGATATGTGTGCATGCATGTGTGTGTGAATATGTATATGTAACCTTTCCACAGCTGTCCCCTCAGTATTCACACTGGCATTTATTGACAGATAAGTTCGGCTGAAAGAATTCTCATGTGGAAGGACGAGAGCTCCAGAGCCGGTAGGCAGCAGAGAGCCCTGCTGCTCCGTCGCGCTGACACTCAGGAGAACTCTCTTGGACTCCGAGGCCACGTGAGACCAGGTTTCTCCTGCTTTTACTCTTGGATTTTCTCAAGGGACCTTTGTCAGGTTTCATCTGTAAAATCCTGACTTTCGAGGTCAACTGTTTCTGACAGCCATGTTCCTGGTCACACTCATACAAGCTTTTTTCTTACTTAGTATAATTAAACTTACATCTGTAGACTTGATACACATACATTTCGTAGAAGCTAACGGCCAGCGATGTGTCCTTAAAGCTCTGATTTAGCTGTTACGGAGGAGCATTTTCAGGCAGGGAGGAGATGCATTGCTGCAGAAAGGGGTAGAGCTCTTCACATCAGAGTCCTCCTGGGACAGATGTGCGTGGATTAAGCACAGTGAGCATCTGCCCGGGCTTCCCAGGGTGCTTATTAAAAATGCAGACACCAGCTTTCCCCCGGCCTGACTGAGGCCTCACTGCTCCTGCTTACACACCTGAGGAGCCGTCGGGGTAACTCAAGAAGAACGGTGATTATTTTTCACACCCACCCACAATCTATTCTTCCAAAATTTAGAATTTGGAGCGTCGGGAGTTCTGGAATCAAAAGCTGATAGCCTGGTGACCTCGGCGGCAACCTGGAATTTCTCTGACTCCTCACAGTGGGAAATGGGGAGACTCTGGAAGCACATCCGTCAGGAGCTGCACCCCAGGCCCCAGGATGGGGCTTCTTCTCTGGAAGAGGCCACAAGCCATTGCTGCAATGGCTGAGATGCTGCCTCCTGAGAAGCCCTGTGCTGACCCGTCTCCCGACAGCGTCCCACACCACCGCCGTGTTTTGAGCCAGCAATACCCATTCCCTGAATCCACGTCACTAGGTGCTGGGAAGCAAGCCTGTGCTGGCACCCGAGTGTGAGAAAGCAAGCGACCGTTTCCTCGAGGAGTCACAGGTTAAAAGAAGGGAAATAAAACAGTAGATGCGAGTTGGCTGATCTTTAAATAGCCAGGAGGGATCTCATGAATGTTCAGGGTCAGTGTTGAAAGGCCTTTGACCTCCAGGAAAACTCTTGAGAACCAAACAGAGTTTTCATTGTCTTCCAAAGTTTGACTAACTTATCTATGCTTCTCAGAGTCAAGATGGGCTTCTCTGGATAGTTGGAAGATTCATGCAAATTATTTTTTCCTCCCCTTGGAATGAAGAATGGCCTCATTTGTGATTCAGACCTTTGACAATGGTCACATTTCCCCTGGTGTTCCCTCTGGCCAACTGCCAGGCTGCCTGGAGCCAGGACCTGCAGGCAGGTGCACTGAGAACTGCCCGGGTCAGCGGCGGGGAGGGCAGAGGGCGAGGGGAGGCTGTGCAGCCGCCGCCTTGGCTTCACTTCCGCTCTGTCAGCTACTGACAGGTGGCGACTGGGGGACATCTGCACTCTTCAGCTCTTGTGTTCTCACCTGGGAAGGAGGAGTCAGCACCTAGCCGTGTCCCTGCCACCTCCAGCAGCAAACATTGCAACCTTGTCTGAGAAGCTTCACATCAGAAGTTCTGCGCTATCTTTATCAGCAGGCAGAGAAGTAAAACTTCTGCTCTTCAGATCACTAACACAACCCAAACCAAGGTTTTGTTTCTTCGACAAAGATTCCCGAAACTTGATTCTCTCCCCCATCTTTATTGCTCTTGACTTCTGAACCATTTGCAGAAGGGACAAACCCTGACAGCACAGCTATTTCTGAAGATGATCGGATGGCCGGCACAGTTGCTTTCATCTGTAGGCTGCGTTGAGCAGGGAGTTTCCAAATTTGCAGAGAAATAACCACAAAAATGCAAAGTCATCGTCTTCAGTAAATGGAGCACAGACACTGAGCAGTCCCGCCTTTTGCAGAAAATGGAAGGAGCTGGAGAGAAATATGCTCGGTGAGATGCATCAGGGAGAAGGCAAGGCATCGTGTGATATCACCTATGTGTGCTACCTGGAGACACCAAGCAAGTGATTGAACGAAATCAAACAAAATGGGCTTCTACAAAGGGAAATGAATCAAACAACGATAGATCTTTCATATTCCCAAAAGCCAATCAACGGTTGCAGGTAGAGGGGATGGGTGGGTGGACAAACCAGGTAAAGGGGGCTGATTGCACAGCGAAGGGAAAACAGAAATAGCCGTATTAGATACAGATGTCAATGATGTACACTTTACATCTATAGAATGTTGTCATGCAATGTTCCTTCAACAGAGTTAATTACAGGAAAGCTTCAAGAAGGCCATGCGGACACGTGGCCTGCCCGAGTCAGGTGTGTCTCCGTGAGTGTCCGCAACAAGAGCGGCTGCAGTCAGCGACGTGCACATAAACTCTGGACAGAGACCGAGATCTTAGAACAGGCCTATGACGCAACCTCAGTGTTTTGCACACGTTTGTCCGAGAGCTCAGCTTGTGCCTGCGGGGTTGGTGCCAGGACGTGCCTGCCTGAACGGTGAGGACACTGAGCGTGGACGCCGTCCCTCACCCAGGCCTGCCAGGTGGCAGAGACGAGACGTGGTGGCCGGGTCAGATCCCGCTCTAACCACTGAGCAGCAGCATCAAGACCTGCCAGGTGTAACTCACTGGCTCAGGGACTCAGAAAGACACCTGGCACCTGCTCATTTTCTTAACTGGGGAAGGCGCATACAGACACAAAGATAAAATGCACTCTCTTTGTGAAACGAAATCACCCACAAGAAGAAAATCTAAAAGGTGCCTTTTAAAAGGAGCAAATTGCTAGTAAGAGCAGTGGAAATGGTACCTTGTATTCGCACTCAGCTCCACGGGAGATGGCAGGAGAGACCCAGGAGGTGCAATTTGCTGTCTGAAACATGAAGCGGCTTCCTGGGAGATGAAGAAAATACGTCTGCTCGGCATAATATCTTAAGAGAACGCACAGAATCATCGCGTTTGAACTTGGGGTGCTACAGTCCCCAAGCTAACGGGGGCCGGGGGCGCCTTTTGAGATGGATGACGCTAGAATCCAGTTACACACCTCAGAGGAAGTGTGCAAGGGGCAGTCCCAGAAAGGCCTTTATTTAGAAGCACTACTCACCCTCTTCTTACCTCTAGAGGGTCAGCAATCAAAGCACACAACCAAGGATTAATAAGCCAGATGCAAAATTTATTGAATTTTTTTGGCAAAATAGGGGAAGCCCAGAAAAGACACGTGTGAAAAACGAGCATTGTCATTTCACAGTGTTCAACATTGTCATCGAATTGGAACACAAAGGGGACGTCGCGTTGGGAAGACTCAGCCCCCAGAGCTGTGGGCGTGTTTCTGTAGCGCAGGGGAGGCGGGTTTCCCGGTCCGAGAACACGGAGAGGCCCTGGAATGAAGGCGTCTTTGTCTGGAAATCCAGTGAAAGACATACGTGTGCCTCGAAGGTGGGCTAATATTGGAGAATTTCAACTTTGTGTGTTTTAAAGCACACACCTCACGAAGACGGTGCAGAGCATACATGCAGACACTGTCAGGACCCCGCAAGAGCAAACCTGTGACTTGGGATTGAAGTGCAGACGTCAGGACCATGAACTGACTCTGGCGCCACCGCCCAGTCGTGGATGCACGTGACCATCCAGACGGAAAAGGAAACCGCCGGACGAGTGTGACAAGAGAGATGTGTCTCACGCATAATATGTGACCAGGACGGACCCTCCACTAAGAAACAAGGGAATATGACACAGGTTGGAGAAGCCCAGCAGTAACTTCAAAGGACAATGTCGCCTCGCCCGGTCAGGGCCTGAAACCTGGTCTGCCGACCCCCTCTCCATCCTCCTTCCTCACCATGTGGGTTTTTTCCTTAAAAACCCAGGCCGCTGGCACGGTGGGCTGGGTCTGGACCTCCCCTGGTCGCTGCCCTTTCTTTACCCTCTAATTAAATCTCTGCTGCTCACTCGCCTGACTCTGTCGTGGGTTCTTTGAGCGACCCAAACCCCACAAATACTTACCTATTGCATGTAGGTACAATCAATATATACAGAATATATCGCAAGTAGATGATAGATTGATAAAAATAAGATAGATAGGGGATAGATTGATGGTACTGATGATATTGAAAGAAGACAGACAGTATCAGTATAACTTGCCTTGCCAATTAGATGAGGTACTGAAACTGTCTCAAGAGAACTCATTCCCATTACTCTGTTCTAACTCAGATTCGCATCTAAAATACACAATTTACTTAAAACACTTCTGTGCATGGTCCATACATCTTCCCAAATGACTGCGGAGTAAGTCATCAAAAAAAGTCCAAGTACCACCGTTATCGTCCACTTATGGAAAGAAAGAAAGATCTTCAGCAACAAGAACGTGGGTCTTTCAGAACTGCAGATGGGACCTCATCACTTCGCTCCCCAAACATTATGGAAATCTGCTTTCACCAAGGGCCTGATTCAAGATTCTAACCCAAAGGCAGCTCCAGAAGCCCTTAGTCCTAAAGAATCATTTCCCAGCTTGACTTCAACCATTCCCAGCGTCCCTGGACTGATTCACATCAGAACATAGTCGTGGCTGTGGGTGGAAGAGCTTACAGATGAATACGACAGTCTCCGTCTGGAGGATTCCTTCGTAATTTTATCCCAATAAAGCAAGAGAAAAGAACAGCCAGTTGACAGCAGGGTCGGCAGGAAAAGAAGTCTCCCCACGGAGGGCAGGGAGGACTGTGTCCACAGGTGAGGGTTACCTGGAGTTTCAGATGCCTGGTGTCAGGGAAAGAAGTGGAGACAGCCCTGGAGGGTGGAGGGGAGCCGGACACCAGAACCTGCTGGGGGACTGGAGATGTCACTGCGTCATCTCAGCTGGAGGATGAACATCTACTGAGAGAACAGAAGTGCGTCTAGGACCATGTTGCCATCATCTGGGGGGACAATGGCGTAGAGCCTCCCTGCAAACCATCCACTTTTTGAAGGAATGTAGCCATTTTATTTGGGATAAGACAGGAGGATGGAAGCTTAGGTCCCGTCTCCAGATACACTTACATTTAAACTTGTGAGTCGGGGGCATGGGGAGCTCGTCAATTCCTCCACACAGAGGATAAACGAAGTCTGGGGCTGGGCCCGCTTCACTCCTCCCTGTGGTACTGGTGTCGTCACGTCAGAACTGAGCACCAGGCCTTCTGTGAGCCCCGGTGGGAGGACGAGAAAACTGGGGTCTGCAGGGATGGATGAGCAGACCTCAAACTCAAGCTGCCTGATTCCAGAAACCCTGAAAGGAGGAACTTCAAGATGCAGAGTTCAGCTCTTCCCTGTCACCAACCTCCCGTCGGTGACAAGGTCACCAGCATCAGTTTAAATAAGGCCTGAGATTTGCTGAACTGGATACATCTAAAGGTAAAACAGTTCAGTACAATTTCCTGAAGGCTAATGGCTTCAAAAGCCTGTGAAAAACCACAGCTATTTTTAAAGCAGTTTGGCTAGAAAAGTAAAGACCTAGAGATTGTCCAGAGAAGTGGTTGTAAACTGGAAAGTCGAAAGCAGACAGCTGAAGGAGGCCGGGATGGAAGTGCGAGGGGACGTTCCTGGGGGGCCGAGTCACCCAGGAGGGCAGGGTCGTGTCTGCCGGGTGAACAGAGGCCGTGATCGCTGACCAGTGCTCAGAGGAGCCGAGCAGGCAGCTGGACGGCCAGGGCGGCTGGGCCCCCGCCGGTTCTGCAGAATTCAGACCTGCAGCTGCCTCCCCGAGACGTCCCTGCTGCTCTGAGACCGGAACTTCCGGGCACTTCTGTGAAATCAACCAGCAATGTCATCCTGCAGTCCCTCTCCTGGGCAGGGACCCCGAGAACACAAGACGCTGATGGGGAGAAAATACCGCACCCCCGTGTGCACAGCAGCCGGGACCTGGATGTGCCCTAGATGCCCGTTCACAGAGGCTGGACGGGCGCGTGACCTTGCACTTGAGGGATCCTGTGCACCCTGGGTGGAGCTGAAGGGGCCCATGCTGAGTGAAAAAAGCCAGAAAGAAGCATAGGGTGGTGTCCCTCATATTTGGGATATAAAGAAATAAGGCAAACAGCAAATCTCAAGCAAGTTCACAGGGCAGGACAGGGGCTGCCAGCGTGTGGTGGGGGCGGGAGGGAAGGCAGGACAAGGGGCGGGGAATGGCTCTGGGACGCTGGTAGCGAGTGTGGAGAGAAAGTCAAACAGACAGAGGGCAGTGGTTTCAATATCCTTAAAGCACCAGCAATGTCAACACAGGAAATAATAAAACTATTTTAAAAAACCGTTTTTGAAAAATCATCAAACTCACAAGACCATGAGTCTCTCCCGAGTGGCAGCCTCAAAGTATTTCAATGCAGGCGCCTAGAAAGAGCTCAGCTAGAGACAGATGGGCCCCCATCACCCCCGCCCCCCGCTATGGGTGCAGCCCGGCCTGCGGGTGGCGCTCCCGTCTTCACTGGGCTGCTGGGAGTCATTCTCAGCTGTCTCCTTTCACTCCCGCGGCCCAAGTCGAACATCATCACCCCTCGAATCTCTCCCCTCCTTTGATTGCCTCTGGCTTTCCACCTTCAACTGTTCCACTGTCCTGGACGAATTTTGTGACTGGTTGGAAGAGAACCTTGAGGACGTTTTGGGTTAGGACCTGCCGGGTCTAGAGCTTCCTGCGGCAGCCAGTGATCCCGAGGGCTTGTGTCTCGGGCGCGAGGAGAAGGGCCAACAGGCGCTGGGCTCACCCCCGCCGGCCAGCTGCGCTAAGCGCGCTGCATGCATCTCTTAAATTCATCTGAGCTTCAGGAGGCCCTCGGTGCTGCAGAGGAGAAAACTTGGAGGAGGGCGACTAACAGGTTCACATCAGCACCTGCAAGAGGCGGAGACTTAGACCGAGGTCCACCTACTGGCAGAAGCTTGCGTGCTTTTACCAGCTGCAAAGTGTCAGTCAAGACAATGTAGCATGTCATGCGTGTTTCTAAGCCTTAATGCAATGTGACGTGTTTATATCGACACTATTTTTGTTCATCAACAGTCATTGACATGCTGTGCACTGCTGCCCTGTCACTTATTCTTGATCAGCAATGTTCTCAAAAGCAGTCATGGTCATTACCATGTTTGCACCTATTTCGTTTGACAGGTGCCTAGTATGCGATTTCATAAACACGCACCACACGGTCACGTGCTTATGCAGCCTTCCAGTGTCAGCCGTGTGCCTCTGCTTTTCATATTAACAAAAACTCTGCAACAAATATAGTTTCACATCTCTTCACACGCCCATACATGAGAGAAACCTCTAGAGTGAAAGCACAGATGGTGGATAGATGATACATAGATATGGATTTATCTTCAGAGCACATACCTAGAAGTGGGTGACAGAGTAAGCTCATTTTCACCTTTATTAGTTATTGCCAGAATATCGACCAAAATGCACAAATCTGCACTCTCAATGGCACTATAAAAATCTACCTTTTCCCCACAGCCTCACCAACAACTAGAGAAATATTTGAATTTTGACCAATGTCATGGGTTTGAAATTTTAACAAAGCATGTTTTATTTGCTCTTTCTTGATTAATACAAAGTGAAAGCATGTTTTTATAGAATTCTTTTGGGGAAATGGTCTGCGTATAACATGCTCACACTCACTTTTCTATTGTGCTGATATTGTTTTCTACAGATTTGTAGCCCTGTATTATGGATATATGTCCTCTCTGATTCATGCACACCCGTAACCTCTTCTATTCTATTGCTTGTCTTTCAGCTTTGTTCTTAATTTTAAACATAAATTTTACAACTTAAGGTGTCTGATTTATCATTTTTTCTTCATATATAAGACTCTGAGTGCCATTTAATAAATCCTTCATGTTGTGATACCCAGTCAGAGATTCTTAATTTTGCTCTAAAACTTTAGGATTTGACCTTAATGTTATATTTTTCATCAATCTGTATGTAACTGGTTTTGTATGTAGTGTGAGGCAGAGATAATTTTACCATTTTGTTTGGATAACTGTTTGCTCTGGCATCAATTGTTTATTGATTTCTGTAATAGTAACTGTGTCCTATTCCAAGACTAAATATGTCTGAAGGTCTGTTTCTGGGTTTTTCTCCACCACTGACTTAATAAATGACTTATTCGACGCTTTAATAGACTTATAAATCTTGATATCTGGTAGGTAAATCCCATTTATTGTTTTCTTTGCCAATTTTTCTTTTAAATGGATTTGTTCAAATTTACTGGTCAATTTCCAGGAAATATTGGAAACATAATTGAGAATTACTGTATTTGTTTCAAATTTGTTGATTGATTTGATGGGAATAGATTTCCTCATAATGATGAAACTTCTCCTTCGTGAAAACATCACGTTGTCATTTTTAGGCTATTTTTTGTCTTTAAATATGTTTCCTGATGCTCCACAAAATGATTTATCTCAATGGCTATTTCTAGATACATTGCAGTTTAATTGTTCCTGAATGATGTTTTTGTTCTATTAATTGAATAGCTTATATAGTCATTGATCCCGTGTTGATGAAATCTCTTTAGTTTTAAAAGTCTGTTACAACACCTTTGATGTTTTCTATGTAGACAAACACCTGGAAGAAATGACACTTTTTTTTTTATTCTGGCAGAGATTTTTGGCTATCTAGCCCAAAAGACATCTTTCGGCTGAGCACAGCACCACTCTTCAAAAGACTACATTTCCCAGGGACATTTGGAACCATGTACGGTCCTGTGACTTTGCTCTAACCACTGAGATTCAAGCATGCCACTAGTTTAATTTTCTGTATGTCCGGGTGAAACCAGTCCTCATAGGCACACATTCCATTGCTTGGGTTTCTTATTTCATTTCTTTGGGTGATTGCAATGTCTTAGACCTTCAACACCATATTGAAAAGTAGTGTTCATAGCAATCCTTCTCTGACTCTTAACTTTGATAAAAAATAAATCAAGCATTTCTCCACGAAGTGTTATATTTGCCACAGAGGTCTATAGATGTCCTTTCTTACTAAGGGAAGAGAAAACAACGGAGCATATCTTAGCAGGCATCATGAGAATGTACACTGGTTAGTTAGATCAGACAACACTCATTCACTAGCAGTGGACATCTGTATATATTCAGCTGACCATGAGTGACCTTTTAAAGGCAGTGGGACTTTTAGAGAATTTTTAATGCCTGACAGTAACATTTAAATTACAGGTGAAGTCCAGATGCACATGTAACAAGCTGAATCTTCCTAGAATTAGTTTACAACTGACATTTTTATATTTCACCTAACAACACTAAAGATAGAAGAAACAATACTTCTTTCCTCTTATCCACAAGAGATACCTTAGTTCAGCATTTAACTTTCAGTATAGGTTTCTATACTTTTCTAAAGGATAGACTAAACAAGAAAATCATAAAAAGTTCAAGTCCTATGGTGAAGCTACTGCCTTTGTTTTAAAGAAAACACATTTATAAAAGACCAGAAAAATGAATAAGGGAAATCAGAAGAGCAAATCATCAAAGGCTGGATTAATAGGAAAATATTTTGCTTTTTCCTAAACCTCCACTTGTTTCATTCCCTGCCTGGTAGCATCGCTCTTTGATCCTGTTCAGAAGTCAGCTACCTGCTAAGTGCCATGTATGTATTCTCACATTCACGTTTCATGTTCTGTGCAAACACTTCACGATCCCCATCGTCGAAATTCAACAAAGCGATGCCTGCCTGCCGAGAGCTGTTCTGGGTATTTTCAATGCGCGTCTGAAGTCACCTCAGTGTGTATGGGGGCTGCCATGCTCATCTGATGAGACAGGCTTTGGAGTCGCTTCCCCATTTAGATCTCGAAATGTATGTGATCTCTGCTCTGAACAAACCTCCAGCCACGGTGTTCTCGTACACGAGGGATTTGAAATAACGACCCCATGGAAATATTCAGGTTGCAGAAAGCCTGCAGGGACACACATCTACCTTCTGCTGTTGAATGTATTGGAACGCTGTCTCAAGCCAGCTTGATCTTTCTGAGTCGGGTTCACACGTCTCATCTTTTGATTCAATTACTTAGCACATAGCTTCAAGGAAGCGGATGGTAAGTGGGTGAATAAAGACTCAAATTGCAATTCCAGAATTATTTAGCTGCCTAAGTCCCAGAGATTTGTTGATCAAGAGGACTCTCTTTTCTCTTTTTGTCCAGACACAGCCTGCCTGCATCCTCTCCAAAACCAGTGATTGTTTTCACGGTACAACTGTACTTAAAGTTTATTTTCAGCACTAAAGAGCAAACATTTTTTTGGTGGTTATTTCTTAGTGGAAGTAAAACACCATTCTGCTTCCACCACAGCAAAAATTTCACAGCGTTAAGGAAAAGTCAGACAGAAGCTGTCCTTTTAATTCCCAGAACAACACAGTTTAGTCGGTCCTATTTCCACAGTCAGGGCACCTGTTTGCTTGTCAAGGGCAGAGGAGGTGGATTTGCTGTGAGTGACACTGCAATGGAAAAGCTGGGAATTCCTCCAGGTGGAGGCTTTCCCAGATGTCAGACTAAAGCACATGAAATTGCTAATGTCTGTTTTTAGCTTTCAGCATGTAATTCCCTATTGTTCAACCCAACACCAGTACTAATACCTACGAAGCACAAAGGATTTAATGTGTGTCAATCATTAATCCTCACAGCTGCACAACACAATGGGCATTATAATCATGTCCAGATTAAGATGACAAAATGACCCACAGGAGGACTGGGAAATGCTTCTCCGGTCAAAACATAGGTCCTGGAGTTGGGTTTAGAACCCAGCGCCTCTGGATCCCTGGGTTCTTACTGCTGAGCCTGCATTTAGCTCATAGAGTACAAATTAGTTCATTTCACATGCCAACTTTGAACTCAAAATGACCCCAATTGCAATCCTCTGGCCAAAGGGCCAAGCTGACTCCAGACCCCAAAGAGAGCTCCTCCCCTACACTTTCGCACGTCTGGGAGGACGGGCATGCTGCTGACTTCTGAACTTCTCTGCACGAAACCCTGCATCTTCATCCACGTTGCCAGAATCCTGCCATTTTCTTAGACTCCTCTATTTCAAGTTAGATCAGTTACTAGGTTCAGACGAGGCTACCTCCTGCCTCATCAGTCCCTTCCCTCCATGACCCCAGCAAAGTCGTGCATGGAGGCTGTCGTTAGACTCCTCTGACCCACCCATGTCAAGCCCTGGTCTCCAGGCTCAGTGGTGCATGAGCTCTGGGCCCATTGTGGAGCAGACGCTTCTGATCGTGTCACCCTCGACATTTTCCGTGGGAGCACGCGCGCGTAAACGGTTGCATGGTTTTGCAATTCTGCTTTGGTTTCCCCCCGCCCCCACCCTGTCTCAAGTTCCACCAGCAGTAGCTCCATCTCGTCTGCACATGTCCCTGGATGCCACGCTGCCCGGGCGTGTGAAACGCAAGTTCGATGGCACCTCCTTCAGCTGAGCTGCTTGCCACCTGTGTCTGCGTCTTCGCCTCCGTTTCGGAATCTGCTGGCTCAGGTCCTACTGTGACACAACCCTCGGACCGGACATTACAGAGGTGCGGGAACGTCAGTGCAGAACGCTGAGCTCAGCCCACCGCAGGCCGCGGAGCTGACCGGAGTCTTCGCTCGGCACTGAGAGGCCAGCCTTATGGTTGATGCCGCTTTATTTCCCTGCTACAGTGAACTGGCATTTTTAAAGCAATGGGCATCATGTCCTTCTGTTTGATGAGCTACTTTAGAGGGACCAGACTTTCGTTCCTTTGGAATGGGGAGATTTAATAAAGTGAAATCGGTTCCTTCCCAGTATCATATAGATGCATATTACATGATACCTATAGAGGGAGACACATATATGACATCAAGTGCTGGTCATGCTTGGGGCTTGATGGGAACGGTTGCAGGGTATGCTCTTTATAGCGTGAATGGGAAGGGAGACATGGTTCAGGGGAAACAGATATAAAGTCACCCGATATTGAGTGACTTGTCGTGTTTGTCTTCCACCTACTCCTCACTTGGTATAAATAACCCACTTGATCAGACAGCCTGTAGGTTGGGATTGTCATCCAAAACCTAATTTTAACTTAATATGATTTTACTTTCCCAGTGTCTTGCTGGTACCATTCTCTCTTGCAGAAAGTAAGGGCCAGCTCTCGCTGTTTCAACCCGCTGTCCAATATCCCTGAAACTCTCGGGGTCTAGGTGGGTTGTGGCCTTGAGGCCCCTTGGGTCAACTCTCCAAAGAACGGGAGGCTCTGGGGCTCAGGAGTGGGGTGCTGGCCGGCTTCACGGGAGGAAGGGGACTGACCTGTAAGTGCTGCAGCGAGCTCTTCCGGCGGGCAGCCCGTTCTGCTGACAAGGAGCTGAGCACGAGCTCAGTTAGAGCTGGTCCATCCAGACACATTGTCCTTTTGGCCACCAGTGCCCTCTCTGTGCCACCTCTGATCACACACCCTGCTGTGTCCACCCCTGGGTTGCACCGGGACCTGGAGGCTATGAGGGGTCCTCACAGCAGTTTCTGTCCTCTTCGCCTGGGGCCTGAGCTCAGGGGGACACCGCCTGCCTGCACTTGGGACCTGGGACCAGCAGCCCCGTCCATCCGAGGTGGCTGTCGCCTGCTGTGTGCTGCCCAGGGACAGGGACAGGGGCCGGGGCTGGGGACCGGCGCCCGACTCATTGTTTCTTCTCACTCGCTGCCACCCTTCCTTCAGCAAAAGCGGAGTCTTGGGGACCAGGCTGGGAGGGAGCAGATGTCCTGGGTTGTCTTTTTTGTGCCTGGTCCTGGGCATTTCAAAGTCAAGAACAGCCCAGCTGGCTGTTGCTTCTGCAGAGTCCCCGCCGCCTGCAGGCACGCAAGCCCCGAGTGTCACTGCCTGTTGCTGCCTCAAAGGGGAAGGTGCTGAGAAGCCCAGAGGAAAACAGCATTTACGGTATCATTTGTGCAGCACCTACAGAGTCAGTTGGTTGCCTTTATTACAGCACTCCCCTTACCTACCACTGCTGTCTTGAAAACGCCATTCTGGTTCATTAAGGCTAATATTTTCAGTATTAGTAAAACGTTAAGGGCATAAAATGTAAAGCTTTCCTTCTCTCCTCCAACCCCATTGCAGTGAGAAAAGGCTTCCCAAGGTGGTTCTTTTGCTCTATTTTATGTTGGTTGACTAATAAGTAAAAATCACTTGTAATTAGCATACCAATGAACCCAGCTATGCAGCTGCTGAAGATCATGTGTGCATTTAAATCACATTTTCTTACTCATTTGTTTTTGCAAGTTCAGTCTGTTTCCGCTATTAGCTTTCTTGCAGTTGGGTCTTCGAAGTGAATGAAAACTTATTTCACTGGTGCTGTAAATAAAATGTCCCAGAGAGAGAGGCCACAGGTATTTATTTTCAGTGGTTATTTGCTTATTTTGAGTCTATATTTTCCTGAAAATACATCTGTAACTTTTAAAAGTTGAAACAGACAAACAGTACAAAAATGAGTGTAAGGAGCCCTGCGTCCCTTCAGCTGGTTACGAAGTCAGCCACCTGAGACCCTGGGTATAAGGTTTTCATTCCTGTCGATTGTAGCAGAAATCACTGCAAAACTGCTTATTTGTAAATGTACCACATCCTACTCAGAGAGTTCTTGCGGCAATTAATCGGAAAGAACAGAGCCTGGCTCGTCTTGAAAAACTCAGAATAAACCAGCATGCATCCTGGGAAGAAGCTGCAGTGGACCGTCAAGGATGGGTGGTCTGAATCGCCAGGTCACTTACACAGGACTGTCCCCCCAGACGCCACATCCAGCCACCCTCTATGGGACCCGCAGCGCAGAAGGCCAGCTCTAAGTTTGCCCAGGTTTTTCAGATATGTGACCACATGCCAGAGGCTCCCCACACCCGGCATCGTCCAGTGCTCAGCTGGGTATCACAAAGGGACAAGCTGTCCCTGATACTGGCCGAAAGCAGACCTTCTGGACTGATGTCTTGGGGGATTTGATGGGGGTCACCAAGACCATATCTTGATGGGAAGGACAAGCAGGACAGGGAGTGCCCGGGAGGAAGGACTGTGTCCTGAACGGGACAGGATGAGCACATGCTCTAGAGTGTTGTGACCACAGGCGGGCGACTTCCCTGCCGGAGGGCACCCAGGTGCCAATTCTGGGCGGCATCACAGTGTGGAGCTGTATCAGCGGAACCAGTGACCCAGACGGGAAGGAGAAGGGAAGGCCACTGCGGGCAGCAAACCCAGAAGGAGAATGTCCGGCGCCAAGCAGCACAGGGGTTTCCATGCTTGTCCCACCACGCTCAGCGGCTGGAATTCAGAAGCGACCAGTGGTCCAAATTCAGTGAGACTTCGCGCTTTTTCACCATGAATGCACTTACGGAATTTGAACACGGGATTACTCTTAAGCACACATTTATTTGTCGTATTCGAACGTTCAGCTACGAATTCCGAGACCTGATTATTTTCATAAACAGGCAAGACAGGGAAACATCTCGCTGATGAGGTGAGTCTTTCATTTCTGAACTCATTCAAGACAAAATTTGAGGAGATGGAGGGATGTTTAGAACGGAAGGAATGAACAGCAGTAAATCCATTAAAAACACTTAAATGGTTTAAATGAACTTTTCGATATTTAAAAATGATTTGAGAGCCACTTATTTTCGTCCTGATGATGTTAAATCTTCCAAACCGTTTTATAATGGCCAAGTGCAGGACATCAAGTCATTATGTGTGAAGTCACCGCTCTGCACTGAAGACCATCATCACCTTGGCAGATCCCTGTGGGAACCTTCAGAAAAGGGGGGCCCTGAGCTGTGTTTTCGCAGAGCCCGGGGGAGTGATAAACTGGAGACCATTCTGTCTATGCCCTGAGGTCCCATCTTTCCTTCTTCCCTGCCTTCCTCTTTTCTCCACTCTCCAGCTCATTTTCTCTTTACACTGTCCCATTCCAACGTGGTTCCCCCTGCTGTTGATCACTCTGTAGTCACGCCTTTCCTCGCTACAAAACTAAAGAGAAGAAATGGAAATCGTAGAAAAAATCCTCCCATTTTATTCAAATACATTCTTTATGTTTAAAGGAAGAGCTTTATTTGATTTCTCTTAAATCATTTGCTTTTCTTGGATTCTCATTAGCACGTCTTTCTCATGTACTTTTATGCTTATTCACTAGTCTTTTATTTCATTTCTGAGTTTTCTGTCAGAGGAAGCCGGCGAAGGCAGGTCCTGTTTATCTCCTTACTGGATCAGAGGCCTGCGAACTGCGTGGGAAGTGTTCTTGGGGTACAGGCAGCAGCCACTCTCACAGCCACTCAACCTTAGGATGAAATCCTTTCCTCTGTCAGTGAGAGATGGACTAGAAACACTTGACAAACAAAAGACATGATCAGGTACTGATGGGCACTGTGAAGAAAAGATTCAGAATATGGCTGTAGAGAGTGAGGGAGAAGAGAGGGCCGGGACCCGCGTAGACCAGTTGGTGCGTGAAGATGAAGAAGACAGTGAGCGAGGAGAATTGGGAGGACGGGCACCGAGGGGCTGCCAAGTCTGGGAGAGTGACTGTCAGAAGAATGTCACAGGATTTCATCTTTAAAGAGCACTTTGGTAGGATATGGTATTGCAAGAAGCGCGTCCAGGAGAGGTGTCCAGGCTCTAGAATGACCTGCTCTGAGCTGTTGGGAGTAGCAAGGAGGGTACTTTATGATGGTATTTGGATGCTAGATGATCAGGTCAGCACTTGCAGCTGCTCCACCCTTTACTGCAGTTTTGTGAGTGGAGCTCAACAGTTCTCACCCTCCCACAGGAAGGAGATCAGGGCTCATTTCCTTTCCCCCATGGCAGTGTCTAACCTAATATAACTGCTGAAGGAGGCCCTGGGGGAAACTCAGCTCATTGAATTCTCTTGGGAAGTGCCCCGGGGGGTCCCTACAAAACAACCACTCCCTTAAGAGGCCTTTGTCAGCACCTCTATCTCCTGACAGCAGTGCCCACCTTTGTGCGTTTAGGTATAAACTTCATGGTTATCCATTCATCCTCATGATCTGTGTGAATTGCCATGCTGGGCGTGGCAGGTGCATTTCTCCTGTGATTCCCTGACTCGTTTCTGGAGGGTTTCAATTTTCTCAGAGAATCTTTTTTGATAAATGAAATGGCAACACACATCAAGATTCTAGAAATCCCTGCAAGAGGAAGTGAAAGAATAAAAAACATTTACTTTAATGCTTTAACAGAATACCAAAAATAACATGTTTTAATTTTGGCTAATTTAGAAAAAAATGACTCAGCACAAAGGACATACTGAGTGATTTTGAAAAACAGCTGCCTTGCTTTTCGTCCTGGAGTTATAGATCCGAAAAGTCACACTGCTCATCACCTTCTCTTATGATGAAAGCTAATCCACTCTAAGATTGAAGTGATAAACTTGGGTAGCAATTTACATACCAGCTGAATCAATGGGCTGAAAACTCTAAAATCTTCAATTTGCTGCAGTTACTGAGTAAGGTGCCCACCCCCGCCCCGCCCCATTCAGCTCTTTCTGTTAAAAGACCTAACAAAGAGGAAAAACAAACACACACTGTCGCCCCAAGAAGCCGCACCTCCGCAGCAGGTGCTCCACAGAATTCTATTCGCTGCAGCTGTCCCCATGTGTTCAAGCACAACAAGAGAGGAGCCAAGTCCTTTCAGCTTGCTGCAAGCTCGCAGCCAGTATCAAGTTAACATATATACGCGCACATGTATGGACATATGTATGTATGTTTTTATGTGTTCGGTGGTCGGTCCTGCAAAGCAAGTTCTTTAAAAGAAAAGAAAACCTTGGCTCCTTGCGGTTGGCAGCCTACCTTCCTACGCTGCGATGTGAAGGCACAGTGCGCCGTGGGATGAACATGCCTATGTGGCCACTGAGATTAAGAAACAGGGCGTTTCCAGGGTCGAGAAACCCTCTGCTCCTGCTTTTGAGGCCTTTTTGGAAGTGACATTGCATTATAGCGTGAAATGGCACTGATGGACACCTTCTTACATGTTGACACCGGAGGCGCCCCCTGGTGGCCTAGCCGTCTAGTGCCCCGGGACAGGTCCGCATGCATCCCGAGGTCCCGGGTTCAAGACCTGGGGCAGGGGGAACACCCAGTGTGAGCAGCTAAATAAAACGAAGTTTCTTCCTCTTCTCTCTTAAAAAAAAATCATCATCTGCATACACCACATTCCATTAAAAGTTTGAATCTCTCCTTCACCACACAATTGACCCCTTTTACCTGATTTGCCCACCTCTTTCCCACTTCCCTTCTGGTCACCACTAATTTGATCTTACAGCCTAAAAGTTTATTTTTGTGTTACTGAGTTCATTCGCTTGTATTCTCTACATACCACATATGAATTAAATGACAGTGTTTGTCTGTCTCCATCTGACACATCACTAATTATAACCCCCTCTAGCTTCAGCTATGTTGCTGCAAACAGCAGGATTTTATCTTTTTTTTTAATAGCTGAGTATTACTCTAGTGAGTATATATATCACATCGTCTTTATCTGCTCATCTGTCCATGGGCTCTTGCTTTCTAGCTCTTGGGTATTGCAACAATGCTTCTGTGAACATGGGGTGCACATATTTCTTCAAATTAGTGGGGTTTGTATCCTTCAGGCAAATGCCCCAAATTTGGATAACTGAATCCTATTAAGCATCCATTTTAATACTTTTTTAGGGATTGCCATACTCTTTTCCATAATGGCTGCAGCAATTTGCGCTCCCACCAGCAGTGTGCAAGGGTTCCTTTCTCTTCACATTTTCTTCAACACTTGCTCTCACTTCTTTTGATCATAGCCAGGCTCATAGGTGTGAGGGACGCTGATTATGCTTTGGGTTTCATATCCCTAATAAGGGGTGATGAGCAACTTCTCATGAGCCTGTTGGCCATCTGTGTCTTCTTTGGAGAAGCATTTATTTAGATTCTCTAATCTTTTTCTAGTCAGGTTGTTTGCTTTTTGTTATTGGGTTTTATGAGTGCTCCTCCTTATTGGATATGTAGTTGCAAATATCTTCTATTCAGCTGGATGCATCTTGGTCTTGACGGTAGTCTCTTTTGCTGTCCAGAAGATTTTTGGTTCAAAGCAGTCCCATTTGTTTACTTTTGCTTCCCTGGCCAATGTAGTCGAATTCCCAAAGTCATATCTAGAGCTAATGTCAAGGAGCATATCATCTATGTTGTCTTCGATCTCTGTTATGATTTCAGGTCTTATATTCAAGGCCTTAACCCATTTTGAATTAATTTGTTGTTTGATGCTAGGTAGCAATCTATTTTCATTCATTTGAAGTGGCTGGCCAGCATTCTCCACACCATGAGTTGGAGAGGCGTTTCTTTCCCCATCACATACTCTTGACTCCTTTGTCGTAAATTGTCCATCTATGTATGGGCTTGCCTGTTTTTATTCTAATACCATGCTGTTATGATTACTATTGCTTTGTAGTATAGTTTGAAGTCACAGAACATGATTCCTCAATTTGTGTTAATGATTCTCAGGATTATTTTTGCTGTTCAGGGTCTTTTGTAGTGCCAAATACATTTCACGATTGTTCCACATTGGTGAAGAATTCCAGTAGATTTTGATAGGTATTGTACTGAGTCTCTATCTTGCTTTAGTTAACGATGATTTTCACAATGCTAGTTCTTTCCATTCATAAGCATAAAACACCTTCTGGTTCATGTGTGGATGTTTCTTTTAACAATTTCTTTCAACAGTATCTTATAGTTTTCAGTGTACAGGCTTTTTCTTCACCATAGTTAAATTCATTCCTATTTAATTATTTTTGGTACAAATTTAAATGAAATTGCTTTCCTGATTTCTCTTTCTGCTAGTTTATTATGAGTCTAGAAATGCAGCTTCTTTTGCATATTAATTTTATAGACTCCATTTTACTGTGTTCATGATAACAGATGATTAGGATAAAATCTTTGGCATTTCTGATGTATATTACCATATCATCTGCAAATAGTGATTTTTACTTCTAATTTGGATACTTTTTTCCCACCTTTATTATTTTTATTTAGTTGTTCACACTGGTTGCTTCCCCTCGAATCCTGGGGGACGTGACCTGTGCTCCTTCAGAGACAATTGACCCAACTGCTGCTTCACTGGGGGTGCCATGGATACCTTTTATTTTTTTGCCTTGTCTAGTCGCCCTGGCTAGAACTTCTACTACTATGTTGAATATTAGTGGTGAGAGGATATTGCTATCTTGTTTCTGATCTTGGAGGAAAAGAATTCAGTTTTTCACCATCAAGTGTGTTGTTGGCTTTGAGTTAGTCATATATGCTTTTGAGGCACATTCCTTCTACACTCATTTTGATGAGGGTTTTTATCCTACGAGTATGCTGAAGCTTGTCAAATGGTTTTGTGTCTATTAATTTTTGTTTTTATTTTTATTGATGTGGCATATCATATTAATTCCTTTGTGTATGTTGAGCCATCCTTGCATTCCTGGAATAAATCACATTGATCACTTGTATGATTCTTCTAATTTATTGTTAAGTTTGCTTTGTTGGTATTTTTGAGGATTTTTACATCTGTAGTTGTGCATGTGTATGTGTGTGTCTGTGTATGTGTGTGCATGTGTGCGTGCGTGTGTGTATGTATGTGCGTGTGCATGTGTGTGTGTGCGCGTGTGTGTGTGTGTGTGTGTGTGTGGTGTTTTTGGTCTGGGAATCAGGATAATGTTGGCTTCATAAAATGCATTCAGAAGTTTTCCCTCAATTTCAATGTTTTGGAAGAATTGAGAAGAGTAAGTTTTAATTCTTTGAAAATTTTGCAGAGTTCACTGGAGAAGCCATCTGGTTCTGGGCTTTTTGGGGGCAAGAGGCTTTTGATGACTGTTTCAAATTCCTTACTCATGATTAATCTGTCCTATTCTCTATTTTGATTCAGTCTTGGAACATTCTATGTTTCTAAGAACTTGTCCATTTTTTTTCTGGATCGTCAGTTTGTCGCCATATAGATCTTTGAGGTACTATATGATTTTACATGTTTCTGTTGCATCTATTATGACTGCTCTTTGATTTCTAGTTTTGAGTTTTTTCTCTTCCTTGTATAAAGTTTTGTCCAAGTTATCACTTCAAAGAAACAACTTTTGGTTCACTGACATTTAAATTTTTTTTTGGATCTCTCTGTCATCTATTTCTGCTCTAATTTTCAGTGTCCTTTATACTGACTTTTGGCTTCATTTTCCCTATTTTTCTAGTTCCTTTAGGTGCAAGCTTAAATTTTGGGTGGCTTGTTTGTTTGTTTCTTGAGGTAGCATGGATTGCTATAGACTTCCATCTCAGTACCACTCTTCTACAGCCTAAGATTGTTTGTATCTTCATTCTCATTTGTTCAGGTGAGCTTTATTTTATATCTTCATTGGCCCAATAGTTGATTTTCAGCATGTTGTTTATTCTACATGTTTAGCCCCACATTTGTGGGGAAAAAAGAAAACACAAATACATTTTTTTAACTAAAGGTTCTGTTAGCTTCAAGAACTTGTATAGTTAGTTCCTTCCCCGAAGAAAGTTCCTTCCCCAGTTCTTCCCTTTTTAAACAGCCATTCTGCTCCCTTCTCTCTCCCTTCAGCTCTGGGATACACACTGTATTTATGTTGTCTTTCCTAATGGAGTCCAAGAGGTCTCGTAGTGTTTCTTTTATATATATATATATATATATACTTTGTTTTCCACCCAAATCCTTTTGAGGATTCTCTTTTGGGCTTGCTGATTTGTGCCTAAATTAGGTCTATTCCATAACTTTCAGTAACATTCAATTTCATTTATTGAGTTCTTCACACCTTGAATGTGTTAGCTTCTTATTTATAGCTTCGCTCTCTATCTTTTACTCGTTACTTTTATTCCTGAGATCATGGAATCACTCTTCTGAGTTTTCTTGTGCTTCTGAGCTTCTTTATTAGAGCCGTTTTGAGGTGTCCATCCATGAGACCGTAGTCCTGCCATGCCTTTAAGTTTGGTTTCTGGAGAGCTGTTCTTACCTGTGATGTCATGTTACCTTGAAGGCTCGAGTTCCCTAATGCTATATGCTTCTTTCTATCTATTTGCCTTGTCTACTGCCTTTTAAAGAATTCCTCAGTTGCTCTGTTTAAAATCTAGATCAGCAACTTGGCAAGGAGCTGTGGACCATTTTCTTTTCCAGCAGGTGGTGCTGTCACATTATTTTGTTTTGGTTACTGCAGGCTGCTCTTGCTGCAGGTGGGATGTGGCTCACACTGTGCAGTGTGGTGGGAGAAGGACAGCTGCTGCTGGGGACAACCTGGGGCGGGCCCTGGTTTGTGTGTGACCGTGCTGTTATCCCTCCTCTTAGGGAGTCTCTTAGGCTGTCTGTTAACTGATGGTGCATCTGCTGGTATCAGCACAGCTTCCAAGGGGTGGGGAGGAGGCACAGCAATCTGGAGCATATCTCTGTGGCCCTCCCTGCTGGGGTGTGGAGCTTCTCAGCTCCTCTGCTTTGGGCGTAATCAGAGCCAAAGGTGAGAGACTCCACTCCCTCGACTGTCCCCTCCCCAGGGCCTCTGTTCGTGCTGGCAGCCCTGCCATCTGCGTGGTCCCAGACCAACACCTTCATGTGTCCCTGTCCCCTTGCCTCCCCCACATGGAGGCTTGCATCTCCCCTGTGCCCTTCTTAATGCATCTGCATCCACCTCGGAGGAGCAGTCTCACCCCGTGCTGTGGGATTCTCTTGGGCGATCCCTCTGCAAATGGGTGTTTGTTTTTGCTTTTGTGAAGGAAGCAAGGAACATCTTGTTCTGACATCTTGCTGACATTGCACCTCTTTTCCGGAGTTAATTCTTTTTTGCCCTCCCAGGAAGCCACTAGCTGGAAAAGTGCTAAACATTCTCTGGCTTTTCTTTGTAGTTTTATGTGTTCATGTCTTTCTAGGCGATGGGTTCTCTAGTTTTGTTCTTTACTGCTGCTCTGATTTTTCATATCTGTCTTCTGTGACTATCATTCCAAACTGACAGACAAGCAGCTCTTCATTGGTTGTCACCAGTGACATCAGACAGTCTGAGGATCAGTTTGCTTAGCGCTCGTACAAAGGTGATGGACGTGTGTGCGGCCGTGAGGAACCAGCTGCAAAGAGCATTTTTCTGCACATTTAGAAATTCCTTTTTAAAACATAAGACTTCGCTTCCGGGGAAATGGGCACAAGGTAATGTGATTAGGTCTGTGACAATAAAACAGTGCAGTTATATTTTACTTTTATAAACAACTCTAGACCCCAGGGATATTTCTGGAAACACCTACAGGTATAATCTTATTTGTAATATTAGTATGTGCATATCTGATTCTTTAAACATAATTAGAAAACTTTTCTTATAAAAGCAGTTCAGGAAAGAAAGAATTCCCTATAAAATAAATAACCCAGGTTGTGTAGATAAATGCTACTGAAGCTGGATTAAGGATGCTTAGGGGTGCACCCTGGTGAAGAAGTACAGAGGGGTGCAACAACCAATGCGACAGCTAAATAAAAATAAATAAAGTTGCTTCATCCTCCTCTCCATGCCTGCCTGCCTGCTCACCTTCATTCCTGCCTGCACCTTTCCTTTAAAAAAGAAAAGATACTTTGAAATGAAGATTGGTATTATTTGTGAGATGACAGAGCCTTCTCTCCACCTTACACCTCCCAGAATCCACGGAGGAATGTGGCAGCAACCAAGTCATGTGCTTGGCACTGATTTGGATCCTAGGCTCTAAAAGCTATTTGACCCCTGCAGCTGACAATGCTTTGTCCAGGACCCCTGCCAAGAGGTCACTCACTATGCAGGAAAGGTCCAAGCACTCATGTCCCTCAATGTGAACTCCCAGTGTGAGGGCCCAGAGCCAGCCAGCATCACTCAAACATTTCCGAGTGGATTCTTTCTCATGTTTTATGTTTCCTGATCATATATTTTATCTCCTCACTCTGCGTTCTGAATAAGAAAAAGCAAAACTGACTTATGACTCATTCTTTTTTCAGGTCCTTCTGTATATTGAGGTCAACTGATCAGACTTCAGCCTCAAGCTGATGTGCAATGAAAGCATACTAATTTGATACATAGAAAAGCCGTTCTTAAAAACCAGACCAAAGTTTTAAAGGGGAGGTTTCACTCGTCTAAGGTCCAGCGGGAAGGAGGCGTGCTTTCTCCAGCAGCTCCGTGAAGGCAAGATCGTGCTGCGGGCTGTTTCAGTGTGGGGGACAGGCATTGATGCGGTGCGTGCCGATGAATTCCTCTTGTATGCTACGTTTTATAAGAAAAACAACCCAGAGGCACTGAGCACTTGATGTTTGACACACATTCAGCGAAATAAGCACAGTAGGAATCTGAATAAGCTTGTTCTGTTTTCCTTATAATTCATCTATTGAAAACACACTTATTAAATATCAGAGACATGCCAAGGCCTGATCCCCATGCTGGGGTGCAGACTAGAGCAAGTCCCACGCCCGCATCCCAGCAGGGTCAGGCCGGTGCAGTTGGCACAGGTGCCTGACAGCGAGTGAACACACATGTGCAATAAAATAATTAATATTGTGATCGGTGTCCTGAGTGCAGCAGGCTAATAGAAAGAAGTGCTTTAGAAACTTGGCTAGAAACAGCCCCCGAGGCAGAGAAGTGTGTACCCATGATGTTCCTTTCAAACAGAGCCAGGCATACAGTTTCCTCGCTTTCCTTGTGTTGTTTCAGAAAGTCATCACCGATCCGGGGAGCACTTTAACACCCCTTTCACAGGCATTCTTTTGAAAGCACTGCTTATCAATTTGTCGATTTTAAACTACTGACAGACTTCACAATCCGAAGTGCTGTTGGCTCAGAATTATGTAATAAGTAACTTCCGCAGCACAACTGAGGGGCGGCGCCAGCATCCGCACCTGCGTTCGCGGTTCAGTTTACGTCGATTATTGACTCGCCTTTGGGTTTTGTTTTCTCCCCCCGCCAGACTGTTGGCTTCATGAGGCAAGAAGCAGATGTGGTCTTGGCATAAAGTTTCATAGGTAGGAAGCGGTCCACCTTTTTGAAAGAATTACCCAAAAGCATTGTAAGATGAATACTGACAGTCTGGTTTCTTGCTGCATTTTCTCCAATAGAGCCTAGCTTTGCAGATGCTGCTTTTTCTTTGTTTTTGTTTTTTAATTTGTGACGTCACCTTTACCCCCTCTTTACCCCTTTTCACTTTGTGGCTGGTTTCTTCCATGACTGGGAGCTGGAAGTCGTAGTATCAGTCACCTGACGGTTTTGGCCTCGGTGGCTCGTGTTTCTGCATGTGACCGAAGACCTCCTGTGCCTGCAGCCTTAGAGGCGGACCTTGGCGCCCCAGAGGACAGCAGCTATGCAGGCCTGGCTTCAGGAAAGGGACCCCAAGGGCTCATCATCCTGTCCACCTATGTCCTATCCGTCATAGAAAACAGGAATAATCCAACAACTTGGGATAGATAGCGGGGACAGTTCCAGAAGGAAGGGGAAGGATTCTGAGTCACCGTCCGGCACTCCAGGGCCCCAGGGAGCGCGTCCCAGCAGCTGCATCCTTGGGGACACCAGTGTCCCAAGACTCACATTCTGGTGAAAGGAGCAGAATGGGGTTGAAGCTGCACAATCGGAATTAACACGAGCAGGAAAATAGCTACATAGCTCTGACGGGCACAGAGTGGGGGTCAAAAGCTGAAAGGCAGGAAAGGGAGAATCAAGCAGGAAAAGAACTGGACCAGACTGAAAGAGGGGAGTAAATTGACAAAGGAGACACAGACCAGAAAGGAAGAAACCAGTCACCAAAGCAGCTCCCCAAGACCAACCTATGTAAGGTTGGGGGTCCTCTCCTATCCTGCCTCCTCTTCCTTTTCTTCCTTTCTAAGAGGAAGGCCCGCTCTCACACTTGAGAATGCTTTTTCCTTTTCTTTTTGTCTTCATTAAAACTCTCCGTACTCATTACCGCTCTGAGTGGTCCTAAAATTCCTTCTGGAGACTTGAACTCAAGAACCTAACGTGCTGGGGTGAGAAGGACCGGGAAGGTGAGACAGGAAAGGGGTCCGGGCTGGGGAGGCAGCTGGTCCTCGTAGGACAGGCCGGGGAGCTTGGCGGAGACGGCCAGGCTGCGTGCCCGGGAAACCTGGGTCCACTGGGCATCCTTCCCTGTCCTCTGCCGGCCTCCAGGCTTCTGGGGTAGGTTCCGTCGCTGCCCCACGTGTAGGAAGCTCTGACTTCGTGCCACCACACACCCTGCTGCAGGGGCGCATACTCACCACGCCGCTTAGGAAGTGACACAGACTCGCTGGCGTTTATGATTTCAGACGTCGATGAGCATCTAGTTTTTAATATTCTTCTGCAGATGATGCCGGCACTTTAAACATGTCTATTTGCAGTTACTTCCACCCCTTTCGCACACATACAATTTGGCCAAAATAATATTCTGATACTAGGAATCTATAGAAATTCTTCGGACGACTCTCATAGAGACCGAGGGGCACAGTTTCAGCCCAAAGATGATGGAAAGGATGAGATGCCACACACGTTCATAATGTCAATATTCACACAAATTCTGAGTGAAAATGAAGGACAGGAGCACACACTGTGTTACCAAAACCCTAATAATCAAAGAACATCAGGATGCGTTAATATCTGTTCTGTCACTGTTGTCATTGATCCTTCTTTGAAACATAACCCACGGCGATCAATTCTTTTGGCTGAACTTAGGAGCAGAAATAAAAAGGGAGACTTCCCAGAGGATTGTGCTCTGGATGGTGAAGAAAAGAGGCCATCTATTCCACGGCGAGGCTTTCAACTTCACTTTCACCGGGCATGCTAACCGAAGGCAAGCGCGAGTCCCCCTCCGGCCGTTCCCGCCTGCAGTGGGCGTGCGTCCTCCGCCTCGGGTGACTGTCCGCTTGGAGACCGGGCTAGAGTTTAACTGAATACGGCCACAAAGCGTCTTAGCGAGCGATATCGCCAAGTTTAAAGTAAATGTTTCAGGAATGGCAGCAGAGAGGGCATCAAGCCTGTGTCCGAATCCAGTACCGGGCATGGACGTGGCCATCACACTGGGCGTCAGGCTAACCAGATGCCTGAGCGGCCGAGCTGCTCGCCTCCGGCAGCCTCCAAACCCTCAGAAACCAGGATGGAGAATGGTTCAGTGTCGTAACCCCCAACACAGCAGCAGAAAACTAAACCTCACGAAACACCTACAATTTTTGAAGTATAATTGAACTTTCCTGGTGCCGAATTAGAAACGGGATTTTCAGTGCTGAATTGAATGTATAATTAGATGCTGATTTATAATGAAGCGACCTGAAGCAGATATGTTATCATACAATGCAATGTCAATAAAAACATTAAAAATTCAAGCAAGGACAAAAATAAAAGGAACCATTAAGAATCCTGAGTATGTTAAATGACTCATTTTAAGTATTTGTTCTATAAGTAGATAACAGAAAAACTGAAAATACAGCAAATGACCCTTGAAAGCTCTTTAAAATAATTTTAACTTAGTATCTATTGAGGTAACTTTGATTTACAAAAATAGAAACCCGTATGTGCAGGTTCACCATTCCGCAAATAAATGACGCCACACCCTGCCCACCACCAACTGCCAAGAGCCCTTCACCATGAAAGCTTTTAAAAACTGCATAAACTGTGGCTTTGAAAACTGTAACTGACGGCGGCCCTGGGGATGACCTACGACGTCCAGCGGGCACCGAGCCCACCGTCCCAAAGACGGCGGCCACGTCGCAGGCCCGGGAGCAGCCAGTGTGAACAACTAGAACAGTGAATAAAAATGCTTCTTCCTCCCTGCTCTCCCTGCCTGCCAACTTGCCTTCATTCCTGCACCTTTCCTTTAAAAATAAAATTCAGATTGAGCAGATCATGTGTTGCTTAAAATGCGATACCGTTGAGGTATTTGGGCAGCTTTACTGTGATTTTCATGAAATGCAGATGAAAGATGAAATGCCACTTTGTCCTAATGCAGTAAAATTGTGTTTTGTTGCCTATTATTGCTTTCACTGGGGACTCGTTTTCTCTGCATTCAGCCTTGAGCACTCTGTGCTCGAGTCGAGGACATGACTTGGAGCTCTGTGTCCACTGGGTTTGCACTTACCATCTTATTTCCCACAGAGAAAAAAAACACATGAAATGAAATGTCCACGGAAAATCCAGTTTTATTCATGCAAATGTGCCTGTCTCCCATTTGATTTAGCTTTGCATGAAGCTCACGGAACCGCTAGATGTTGGATTCACTTTGCAGGTACCAGTTAGCAGCTGAAAGTGAGATCTTTCAGCCAGCAGGACACCGGGCAGCGTAAGGAAGAGAGACTAGTAGCCCCAGAGGGCAGAGCAGCACCCCTCACTGGCCCCCGCACCCCAGCACCGTCACCGGCAGTGCTGAAGGCTTCGCGACTGCAGAGTCCGGGGAAGAGATGGATCCTCACCCTCCAGACTGATGGCGGCTGAGACTCAAAGCAGCAGCCCCACCGGCACCACCGAGGCCGGCGCCCGGCAGGAATGAAGAGGCAGCTTCCCTGGCGGGACCCTTATGTCTGGGAGGTCGGCGCTTTCTGGGCGAACATTATTGCGATCTGCGTCAAGGATGAAGACACCTACCTTCAAGGTGTGAACGACCCAGGAGAGACTCGTACCTCCCTGGAGTCCTTTGCTTACTGGCCGGGCTGCAGGAGCGTGGGCACCTGGGCCCCGTCCCTCCCGGAAAGTCTGCTTGCATTACAGACGGGGAGGCCTTGCAGACGTCCTCTACAGACTGCAGCGCCATGAGGGTCCGGTGCTCTCCCAGAGGACAGCTGCCAGTCTTCACATAAAGGGGACAGACGCCTCTGTCCTCATGTGGGTGCAGTCGTCTGAGCAATAATCTGTGGACGGTCACGGCAGATAGTGTCAGATACTAAAGCAAAGGCAGACCCGTGTTTCTAAACCAGGTAAAGAAGCACCTAAGTGCACATCCCTTTAGGCAAAAAGCTCACAATGACTGACTGTCAGATCGCCTTGTGGCTGGACGCACAGACACTCTTCATCCAAACAGTGTAGTCAAGTCTCGGAGTGATTATGGTTCAAAGAGGAGCAGCCGGTCGTGACTAAAGAGCCAAGGGCCCGAATGGAGCCAAGGGACTTGCAGGCTCCTATTTCTAAAAGCAGAGGCCAGCGCGATACGAGTCCGCTCCCGGCAAACAGTCCTGAGAGAGGCCCCAGCTGGCCCTCTGTGGGGGCTGCTCTCAAAGGTCACTGATCCATCGTGGTCCCGAATGTTGCACCAGGCAGTTTCCATCCTGCCAGGTTGGGGGTTCTGTGTCCCAGCCCCCAACTACTTAATAATAAGCTACTGTTCCTATAAGTAATGTGTCGTGTTTATAAAGTGCGATCACAAATATGATGAAAAAAAGAAGAGCTGACGGAATGCACAGTGCGGGGATGAAGGACGGGCAGTACTAGATTTGAATCATCAAGTAGCTTTAAAGAATGTGTTGTTTATTCTGCTAGATATGCTCAGTGGAAGAGGATTTTCTCAGTTTTGGAGTCAGCGTTTTTAGTTTGCAAAGTTCCTTAGCTGCCTAAACGACTGTACACTCTTACCCAACTGTTTGGTTGCTTCAAGGACTTGAGAAAAACAAACCTGGAACCACACTTTGTCGTAAATGGTAAGTTATCTGGGGGGATTTGATCTGCCAAATTTATTATCATTTATCAAAACAACAATGATTTTCTTTTCAACAACATGACTAGACACCTGAGCTAAATAAGAGACAATGATTTGGGCTTTAAGACTTAAGCAGAATTAGGTACTTCTTTTAAATATACAGTTTTAATAGCTGAATCCCAATCACAGCACAATTCGTCATCAGCATTCACTACTGTATGCGAGAAAACTCCTTACACGTTGAAAAATAAAACCCGTCCTAATGCAAAGGCTGTCCATGCAATATAGTGCAGTGGCCTTTGCAGGGTGCAGAGACTGAGTAAATCTTAGCTCCTTACTCAGTTGCAACATGAGAAGACAACTTACTTCTCTGAGGCTGAGTTTCCATATTGACACGTGGGTGTAACGAGCCTCCAGGCTTTTGATGATTATAGGAAAGGACGAGTTTTATAATCTTGCTAACGGGTAATAACACAAATGCTCATTATCGCTATCTCGGGCAAGCGAGAGCCATTGTTACAGTCCAGTACAGCTGATTCGGTGAGGAAAGACTTTCCAGAGATCGATGGGTAAGAGTTATCAGACGAGAGAGGAGGAGAGAACAGAGAATATTCGGGTTGAGGCTCAGGGGCAAGAAAACACAAGCACGTTGGGAGTTCTAGAAACTGACAGCTGGACGGAAGGTTGACGTTAAGGAAATCCTGAGCCAAGGGAGTCAGGGCCCTGGAAGATCCAGAGCGTGAGTTTAAACACGTGCCAGTTCACAATGGCTTCAGTATTAAAACTGAGGCACGAAGATACTTACACAAAATACCGAACGCTGGCACTGGATGGAATTGAAATGATTGTCAATGATACTCATGAATACACTCAAATACATGGAATGCAAAATTGCTTCCTGAGCATCTTCCAAGAGTAAAATTTAGTTTTATTCCGAGGAAGTGTATTTTCAAATACACAGCATTCTTTCGTCAATGAGATTTTTGAAAACAGTCTTATTTTGTTCCTGCATGTGAGGTTTAAATGACTTACCTTAGAATTATGAAGTTAACACCAAAAGTTCAATTCCAAGAGAGCATGGTAATGGAGTCCTTAAGAAAAAAATGTTTACTCTTGATGATGAACCGAGAAAATGGTGCTGAAATACACTTTCCTGTCCTCTGCTTCAGCAAAGTCGATCCCCACACATGCTGTTATAATCATCTATTGCCTCAGCCTGGGACGTTTAACACTGATTTGATTCCACATAAAGCAGAAGAATCTGGCATCCTTCCTGTGTTGGAAGTGAAAGGAAATGTTTAAAGGAAAAAAAACAAGTTGGTTTTTGGGAATAAAAGCTAACACATTATTACTCGGAGAGAGGAATTCCTTGTGCCACATGATTTTCTTAGGGGACTACTGCTTCCTGTCCATTTCAAAATGGACGTCTGTTTACATCGTTTTTCTATTATTCTTTGACATGAAATTGCAAGCGTTTTTGGTCAATGTAAAGGAAAACATGGTGCTGGTGTGCTTTTGGATCACAGAGGGACAACTAGCCCCCAGTGGCTCTCAGCACCTGGGAGTTTGGAAATGCACATTCTCAGGCCACACCTGGACCCCAGTCAGGGCTTCATTAAACCTTTCAGACAATCCCGAAGCACTGACTTATAGCCCAAGAAATCCCCATTTAGGCTATTTCCCACTGGAGGAGATTTTCAATGAGCTTTAATCATTGTCATGTGCAGTTAAATAAGAGGAATGTATTTTTTTTTTAATTTCAAAGATGATTTTCCCATTCGTCCTAATTAACATTTAATAATGCTTGGTAATCATGCATGCCAAGTGACTTAAGTAACTAGAAATAATTTTTAAATTAGCAACTCAGTGATTCCTCCACAGGCCAACGCTGATAACTCATACTTCATCGTGGATCATGAGGGACATGCCACACGTTCCTTCATTCGGGAAGAGACAGAGGCCAACTCTGTCAGCAGTTCCACCCTCAGAGAGCCTCCTGCTGCTTCCGTCTCAGAAGATTTGACAGCATTTGCAAGACGGTGGTACAGTACTTTCCTTCTTAGAGGTAGAGCTGTCTCCTGTCGTTATTCCAGTGCTGCCGTCCATCCTCATCTCACTTTTCTAGCTGTGCTTACTGTGTGCACACATGACCATGAACACGCATGCATGTGCACATAGGGTGCCTTTGTCCAAAAAAAGGTCTAATTGCTAGAATTTGTCATTTTTGCCCCTTTAGATACAACTATCAATTGTCCTGTGATCGTGACATGAAGTATTGACCTTCAAGTGTAATATGGTCTAAATAGACTTTGTCAAGTGTCTTAGAAATCCAGTAAATAAATACACATATACATATATCCATGTTATATATATGTACATATATAACAGCATTTCTCTGAAGAAAAAATAATGTCCAAATGACTACCCCAAAACTCCTGATTTAAGTGCCTCTGTGTCTAAACATTTGTTCAGGAGAAACATCACATTAGCCACAGATGTAATTTCAAGTTTTCTGGTAGCTATATTTACTAGGCTAAATAAAAAGGAAAGAGATAAAAATAATCCATTTTTATTCATCCAATATATTACAAGTCAATATAGAACCATTGTCAAAATTATCCATGAGCTAGTTTACTGGGTTTTTTAAGAGTTGCCTCTTTCGGTTTAGTCCAGGCCCTTTCCATCCAGATGAGTTCAGCGCTGTAGCTGGTGGCAACTGCCCTGGACATCACGATTCTGGCCTCCAAAGCAAGATGATTCCCTCAAGGTGGGAAAATAACGAATATCTATTCCTCACAGTAAACCCTGTGTTAGAATCTACTTGCTGTCTCCTTTCTTAGAAACTAAGTCTAGGAGCACTTCAGAGTGCATCTAACGTCTGTGCTCGTTCCAGACATCACTGCTGAATGAAGGGTTCTCCTAGGCCCCTAATTTGAAGGCAGATATTTATCAGCCTAAATTGGTTCGGAAGGTTTCTTACTAAGCAGGTGTCCTGCCCGTCATTTGTAATATCTCTGCACGTCTGGAGTTTACGCCACGTAATATCAGGGAAATATTCTTTGTTGCACTAATAAGACGCAGGCGCATTCTTCTCTTAAGCCTCAGTGATAGGGACTGATGACGCTGGGGTTCCCTCCACAGAGGGGACAATCAGACGGGATTCAGCTGAGCTGATGTCCTCTGTGCGGTGACATTCCAGAGCTACGCTGATCACATTCTTCTCATCCAACCTTCCTGGAGAATTTTTTGCAGGTCTCCAACACACCAAAGGTCTCCAGCAGCAGCCCAAGCGCCACTCGGGTCCACCCCTGTTGGCTTGAATTGTGTCGGTTCCCTTTGGGTCTCTTCGCGTGAGATTTGGACATAGTCTTAGGGCTCCTTTTGTCCATGTCCTACAGTTAGAGCAACTTTCATGATTTTTTTCCCATTGAATGATAGTTTAAACATAATTGGAGCTAAGTAGTCTCAAACAGTTTCTGCTTTTTAAAGTGATGGTTAGTTTTCACTTAGTAAATTGGAGATGAATGTTCCGACTATCATGTTTTCTTGACTGTACATGGATATGCTAAGTATTATAAAGTTGCCATAAAAGGACCTGCTTTTAAGGGATGAAATAGGTGGACAAAGACATCCCAGGTCCTGCTCTGGCCCGTCCAGGAGACCTGGCCCAGGCGCGCGCCTCAGAAGCAGCACCCAGGACCTCAGGAGGTCGGCCGGGGAGACTGCCTTAAATGTGGGTGCCCCCGCTTAGGAGCCTGGGATAAGTGGCACAGGTGATGTGGACATCACAAGCACGCACACACTTGCACACACGTGTGACACCTTTTCTAAAGCTGCATACTGTGGAGGACTCCCCGGCCTGGGGAAACGATGTATTCGATCGCTCTGAGGCACGTGTGGAAAAGGGCGGGCCTGCTGGAGGTCCTCGTCATGTGGGGAGCACGATCGGCGCACACAGCTCCGTCACAGCAACCTGTTGAGACCTCGGTCGGGACTAAAGTGCAGAGTCCTCGGACAAAGTGAAAAAGTTCAGTGGAAACGTGAAAACAAAGCAAAACAGAAATGCCACCCGCTTCCTGCAGGCTGCGTGGACTGAAATGCGGGCGGATGGAGTCAGGCTGGAGGCGGAACACTCCCCACGTAGAGCACACGGGCTCTTCCTCGCAGACCAGCAGCAGACGGGCCGCAGGCTGCGGAGAAAGCAACGAGGGCACGTGAGTCCTGCGGCTCCAGTGATTCCGAAAGTCGGCCAGAGAGAGCTAGAAGATTTCTAAAATCTAGGGCAACACAGAAGAGAGGGAAAAGCCCACAGCACACCTGGTTACAGAGGAAATAGGGCAGTGGGCTCCACAGAATATTTTACTGATCTGACTTCACAGCCTTGCTGAAAATCTGGACAATGGGCATCATGACTGGTTTGTCTTCTGCTTTCACTCGATGCATTTGTCATCATTTCTTTCCAGAAGTGAGTGGGAGGTGGCAGGGTTGCTATAGTTACCCACTTTAATGAGTTTGAGACTGTTCTCCCACCAAACAGCTCTCTTCTCCACACAGGGTGGGGCGTAGGGGGGAATTCGTTACTGAAAATGACTCATCACAGTGCAAATACAGAAACACATTTTTAAAGAAATATGATGGTAATTTCTCCAGTAAGGGTTTCTTCTTTGATTCCTGTCTTGTCAAGTGCATGACTTGAGTGCCTTTTAGTGACATGATTTAGGTGAAATCTATTTGATACCTAGAGACAAAAGATCCCAGGGGTGATGCAAGTCGACAGCACGTTTGTTCCTTCATTCCTCTGAGGTTCCACCCCGGAGCCGGCTGCCAGGTCTCGGTGGGGCCCGCTCGCCAGCCAGCCCTGGGAGGACTTTCCACCCAGGGCGCCAGGAGCAACAAGGAGGCTGTGTCCGTGGCTCTGGGCAGGATCTGGAGACGGGACAGCAGGTGCAGGCGGCCACCTGCTAGCGAGCCTGGAGCCTGAGCGAGGACCCAGCGTCTCTCCTGGAGCTCCGTGCTGCTGGGCAGACAGGCGAGGATGCCGCCACGTTCTTCCCCATCTCTCCATGCGGTTCCTTAGCTGCACAGCCACTGTTTAAGGCAGTCTCCCAGCTATTCCCTTCCGAGCCCCCGAGTGCTACCGCCTCAGTTCCTGGACAGAGAAGAGTAGATGTGCCCAGCTCGTGCTCTGGCCACTCACTGGCCTCAGGCTCGGTCCCATCCACGCTCGAGCCCGCCTAGTGCGAGGTCAGCTTCCACCTTCGTGGGCCAGCTGGGCCCCAGCAGACCTGGCCCCCGGCCACACCGAGCAATCCTGACACTGACTTAGTGTCCCGTCCAGTCGCAGTTCACTGAACCGGGAGAGGCGCAGATAAAAGATTGAACCGGTTTTCTTCCATCACGGACTCTGATGGGCCAGATAAGCTCACAGTCCTCTTGCTACCACAGATCTGTTGTCACCCCCAAATTCCTCGCCTTCCCCTGGACATGTCCTTGGCCTGTGTCAGCTCCGCCTCCCCTGCAGACAGGAGAAAGGGTCCAAGACAGAGCAGCGGTCCACGCGACTGACCTCTGGTTAGCAGGCCTACGTCTCCTCTCCAGGCTGGCACTAGGGGCAGCGAGCCGCAGACCTGGCTCTGGCCACAACGCCCAGTATGAACCCCTGGAGAGGCTGCATTAGGAATCAGAGGTGCTGCTCCCACGAGGGCAGGACGTGGGGGCGGAGAGCAGAGGAGCTGTGGAGAAGGGTTCCCATTTTAACAAAGGGAGCCTTGCCCTCCAGGGCAGTGCCTTTCATACCCCAGGATGTCATCAGATAGTCACTCTGTAGATTAAGCATTTTTGTCTTCTGAAGTTCTCTATTAAAATGCAAATGCCCTGCATAATGGATGAGCTGGGGGCGATGTATGAGGGAGAATCCTAGGGAAGCTGGCGTCTCAGCTCCCAATGCCAATGGTGGTCAGAATATTTTGATGCTGAGTGGACCCCGAGGCCAGCCTAGAATGACAGAGTGTCCTCTAGGGCCAGGGCCAGAAGGAAAGGACAGGACCCCAGGGAGGAAAGGGGCGGACAGCCCCAGGCTTGGTAATGGCCGTCTGAATCAAAGAGCTTTCAGGTGTCGTCATCTGTCACCTGTCATCTGAAAGTGCTCCTCTCCCACGATGGAAGTGACCTCACTCCCCTGCTGACATAGATGGAGTGCAAACTGGAGGCCAGGCTGTGCTCTCCGCATTTGATTGGACCTGATTTCATCCTTCCCACTCCTGCACCGTGAGGGAGGGTCTGCTAAAAGCCCGACTTCACTGGGGCAAAAACGGGCACCGATATTAAGCAATCTGCCCGAGGTTCCAGCCTGGTTGAGTTGTCGTCATCAAGATGTGATGACATTTAATCACTCCAGTGGCTTACTGCCGCTGACCTCTTCTTCATTATCGTTATGCTATTATTCCTGCTGCAGGGAGGTTCTGGCGTCTAAGAGTATTCTGAATAACATCTCAGCTCCCTCAAGCCAACGAAGATAACAGCGATAATCGGTTTCGTGAGTCACGGTCAAGGCTTCCCTGAAAGGTTGCCTTGCGCTGCAGCACTGCTTCCCGAGGCCGTGCAGACCGCTCACCTGGGTCTTGTTAACACGCGGTGTCTGTGCGGTGGGCTGGGCTGGGCTCTGTCTGACGAGAAGTTCTCATTTCTAGAAGGTTCCCAGAGATGCTGATGCTGCTGGCTCAGGGACCGCACTGGAGTGGCCAGGAGCTGGGAAGCCACCAGAAAAGTCCGCAGGTCCAGTTTGCAGGCCTCGTGGCTGCTTGCTGGGTGAGCAAACGGGCTGGCGGGGAACGTCACGGCGGGTGCCCTCGGACCCAAAGACTGTGCCTCCCGACACAACGAGAGTGAAAGTGTGAGCTTTCCTGCCAATGGTTTTAGCTTCTACCTGTCTTGAGAAATTAAGCGCACGACTCCTTGTCACTTCAACAGGATAAAGGGAGCCGTCTTTAACGCTCTCCCAAGTAAGAAAAATGGCAGTCGCCGTAATCACTGTCTCTTTCCTGGGACACAGTAGTGAAGCTGGAAATGGTGACCAACTGTCATGGAACAGGACAGCATCCAAGTCGCTCTCCCCTTGCCCAGAGAGGGAGGAGAGGGCAGGGGCGTCTCTCTTTCCTCTGAGAAAAGCCACACTGCCCAGCAGAGGACGGGGCCCGTCTGACCAAGAAGGCCTAAGAGACACTGGCAAAATCTAAAACTCTTTTCACTGCTGTCTGTCCCTTGGGGGTATGATCTCTCATGTACCATCAACATTAAAACAAAGCAAGCAAATTGGATGATTCATTCCAAGTGATACAGCAGAGGGGCGTTTTCCTTGATCTTCGGCTACCAGTTCTCCCAGATGATCCGTGAGTTCTTTTGAGCCAGCAAATACCAAGCAGATGTTGGGAAGCGAGTTATCCCACAGCAGCAATATCATCTAAAATCTCAGTAGAACCCGCAGGCCTGGGGATGGCTCCTCCCACCCCTGGTGGAGGTGACAGGAGACGTAGCAGGAAACATGGGAACATGTCCCCCCCTCGCCTATCCCAGACAGTGTCCCAGCAGAGGGATAAAGGGGCTGTGGCGTGTCTGCAGTGGCCTCTGCTTGCTGAAATGTGTTTGCTGCTTCCCCCGCCCAGAAGGTGTCAGCGGGAGAAACCGGGTCCGAGGATGTGGGGGGCACCAGGGACCAGCCTCCTCTTCCACCGTTTCGCCCTCACTTCGGGGAATGGGTTGGGGTGGCGTTGATGTGACAGCAGCGAAGATGCTGCTGTTTCCCAGAAGAGAAGTGCAGGAGAAAAATGGTGGCGCTTACACTGTCAAAAACGGATGAGCCCATCGAAATGTGTCGTTATTCACTGGAGAAGGTGTTTCGCTGTGTTTACAACTCGTTGTCAAATCAGTGCACCGTGAAAACAGCGGCCCCTGATGAAAATGTGGGAAAGCGCCTAACTAGGCTGACGCTCGGGGTGGAAGGGTGATTTTAGAGATAAAAACCCACAACGCTGTGCTCAGCTCTGACATGTGGACATCGGCTTCCCACCGGCGTGAACATGACTTAGCTGACGCGCGGCAGGGAGGAAGGCGGGAACCAGTGCAGTGTGGACATCAGGCCCTTCCCCGGGGCGGGCCCTCTGCCACCCTGTGAGGACAAAGCTTCTTTCCAACATAGGCTCTGGGAACCAGCAAACAGACGGAAAAGATTTTACAAACATCAGAAATGGCACTTCTCCATCATTCTTGCGTTTAAAGATGCATCGGCAGAAACACGTAGAAGACTGAACTTTCTTTAAAACACCTCAGTTTTGTGCTCGATGTTACATTTGCTCACATAATTGTGTGTCCGTCTGCGCAGGTGAAAATGCCTTTGAAATGCTGGTGAATGCAGAACACAGCTGCTTAAATCCTTGCGGGATGTATCTTGACTGTTTTCCCCGTTACTTGTGTTTGCAGAGCGACTCACATAAAATCTCTGCGTTCGAGGACGGTCCGCTCATCCGGGACTGCAGACAGATGCTTGAGGGCGTGGACGTGCCGGGCCGGCATGAGGGGTCTCGCTGAGTCCCCGCGGGAGCCAGCTGTCCCACGGTCCTCCCGTGGCCGGGCCAGCTCGAAGCTCGAACACCTACTGTGTCGCTTCTCACAGGGCTGGGACGTGAGGAGGAGGGTGGTCCCCTGAGCGAATGAAGTGCAGGTGACTCAGTTGCTTTTGCTTTCAGATGCAGCTTCAGTGCAAACATGTCCTGCTGCCACTAGGCGGTAGTTTCATCTTCCGTAGAGGAGTCATGATACGAAAAAGTTACCCGACGCTGGTTCCGTGGGCGGCCTGGCATTCATGGGCCGTCCTACCGAGTGTCCCCTCCAGCTTAGTGTGTGACCAAGACCAGCACAGCAGCTCCGCGGCTGACAGTGGAGAAGCAGCCAGGAGGTGACTCAGCCTTCCTTCGGCTCAGCTTTCACCGTCCACTCAGGAGCCCAGTCCTCGGGAAGGGAGCGCAGCAGAGCGCCGGGTGCGTCACACCCGCCAGCATCTGCTGTGCCGTTTGAGCCCCTCCTCTCACAGAGCAGGACACGGGTTGAGACCCCAGGGTCGCTGAGCTGGAAAGGAGCCCCCGGGATTCGAGTGCGGCCTGTTCTGGAGTCCAGGCTTCTTTCTGGCCACTTCGCTCGCTGGCCTGGAGACGCCTTCCCCTCCGAGCAGCCGGCCTGCCCGTGAAGAGGCCGCCACAGGCCCGGTGCTGCGTCAGGTCGCATCGCGTGGCTGCGGACCGAGCCGCCCGCTCAGCACTCGAGGTCCCGCTGGAGGGAGGAAAGGTGCTGGGAGAGGCCTGAGGGCCCCTGGAAATGCCAGGCGTTGAGAGACATCAGCCTTCTGGGTGGCAGTTGTGAACGCACCTGGAAAGAGTTAAGAGCAGCAGACCTCCGTGACCCCTAGGACGGCCAGGCCCATGTCGTCATTCTCAGTCCTGCTTTCCCTCCTGTGCTGAATAAACTCATCAACAGCAGAGCCGCTTAATATTTTGCTCGTTGTCCTCCTGGAGGCACATGAATGCAGAAGTCGAGGCTAACATCATCCACTGCTCACATCTCCAATTACACGTGTCCAAATCACTAAGCCTGCGATGAATTTGTTGGCAAAATGTTTTCGAAATCTCCATTAATTATAAATGCTTCTTCATTTCCACCCTAGATAGTCCAATTTTGAGCATATTACTTTTGGAGAGGCATTTATTATTCATCTCATGTCTGAATAAAAATAAGACTCCTCAAATTATAGCTCAGACTTCAGCTTTTCGCAGCTAGCGTGTTAGGCTGTGAGCCTCCCACCGTTATCGGATGACGGAGCGGGAGAGGCGAGCGAGAAGGACTAGCCTGGAAATCACTCGGCTGCTCCACATCTTCGCCGGCTGCACCGCTTACTCAGTGGAAGAAGAAAAAAAGAGCAGCTGAATGACTTGTTAAAATATTAAGGGCAAGGTAGCCAAATTTATCTGTGAGACCCTAGCAATTAGGATAAAAGGAAAATTTATCTAAAATCGATTTCTACATCTCATCTGTCACTGATGCATCATTAAACTACAATTTTTTTTAGTCATATTCTCCTCAAAGGTGGCTGTAAATCACACCCAGAGTATCTCCATGTTGCCAGCAGCAGGTGATTTGTGACAAGACTTCAACACACCTGACGGCAGAAGGGAAACGCCTCCTTTCTCCATCAGGGCAAGTGACGCCTACAGGGATTTCAGAAAAAGCAGCAACCACGTTTCTTGTCTGCTGAAAGGGCAGAGGTGCTGTTAACTAGTTTTAAGGACTTAATTTTCCTAAATGCTGGAAATTGAAAATGAAGAAATTTGAATGTGTGATGGTGTGTGTACATATGTGTTTATATGCAAACATGCGTAGATATATTCATACACACATATGAATGCAAATATAGAGACTTTGCATCTTTCCAGGATATTTTGCTTCAGGATTTTGAAGCTTATTCTTAGCATCAGAGGTCATTCTGTTTTATGTGACAGAATGCATGCTCAATTTGAAATATGATTTTTAAGCTGTCAGGGATGAAGCAGTTAGAGATTCGAGGTCTGCTGTCCTAGGACGCAGGGAAATGAGTATGCTTGCTTTTGCGTGTTGGCAGAACATGTCCCAAAAGTTTAATATTGAGACAAACTTCTATTTCCTGAAGACGACGACTTCTTTTCTTCCCTCTGACACATCTCACATAGTAATTGTGATGTGGCGTTAATACAGGAGAAAAAGTGCTGTGTTTTCCCATGAAGACTTACGGGGCGGAATACCTGCTGGTGGACACAGCGTGTTTCCTGAGTCCTCTTCGCGCTCACGTGTAGAGGAGCACGGAGGACAGGTGAGCATCTAGGACCTTCCAAGGCTGTTGTCGGTAATGCTCATAAATTGGTGATGATCTGAGTGGCATTTTTCTGAGCTCTTTCCATCTGTTTCTCGCCCCGAGGACTGATCCTGCAGTGGCCCGCGGGTGGAGAACAGCAGGCTGGGCTGTGGGTGTGAAGGAGATGGGGTGACACGGGGCACAAGCGGGGGAAACTCGAGACTCTCGGAAACTGAGTGATAAAGGGGCGTTTCCCCAAATCAGAACTTTCGGGAAAGGTAAGGACGCGCTGTCTCCAGAAACGCAGTCCCGACCTCCTAGGGTTCCGAGTGTGTATCACTGTGCATCCGCATCTACAGCAAAGAGTCCGGTGCCTCCTTCACCGTAGGTTTGCCCCCCTGGCCTCACCTGCCTGTCCCCGAACCCCAGCTTGATGTTCTTATCCCAGTAAATCCCAAAGCGACCCTGAGATGGAAGCAGCTTTATTACTCTTCATTTCAGCTGGCCTGTCTCTTGAAATCCAGACTCATGAAGCACCCCTGTGTGGTTTCACATTATGCAGGCGATCACATTTGTTACAGGAAGATGCTCCTAACATATCTACTCGCATTCTCCTCGTCTCTTCTTGAGGAATTGTCTTTTGATCTGACGTCTCTGAGAAAGACAATGGGCAAGGGAGTGAAAGTGCTTTACTCACTATGGCCCTGAAGGAGGACAATTTAAAATAAGATCACAACCGGCTCCTTTGGTCTTCTTACCCCTGGAAATTCTGTGATAATCGTGCCTTGTTTTAAACAAGCACAGCAAAGCAATGCTCTGGTCTCTTTGTGAGCAGAAGGGGCATGTTGTGCCTTCCAAGACCCTCGCGCCACGAATCCTGCATGTGGTCTGATGGACTCCCATCCCTGTGAAGACTCCAGAGGGAGAACATGCAGGTGAGATGTGACCCCCTGCTCCAATGGCCTCGTTCTAGCGAGAGAGTAGAAACACCTAGAGTTGTCCGATTTCTATCCTCAAAAAGCCAACTAAGAAGGACCCATTCCCTCGCATCCTTCACGGCTCCAGCAAGTTGACTGAAGGCGACCCCAGTGGTGGTGTCGTCTCCTCCCTCCTGAACCTGGGAGAACTGAAGACTCGGAGCTGCAAGCACCTTGCCAGCAGGAAGGCCACACCCCTCAGGCAGGAGGCGGGAGGGGAGGCACCAGACAGACTGGCCGGCACAGGAGCCGCTGCGCCCAGCCCAGGGCTGGCGCTGTCTCGACGCACATCTGCCTCCAGCGTCCGGCACACACCTCTCCGAACCAACCACCACAGACCGGAGCCTGCGGTGAGGAACAGCTCACACTGTGTTCCCGAGGGTGCAACTTAAATTCTTGTTTCCTGGGCTCTGTCACACACACACACCCACTTCTAATGCCCCTATTTTGAATTCGAAGCTCAAAATAGTGAATTATGTTTTTCTTTTGTTAAAAGAAAGGTGCAGGCAGGGATGAAAACAAGTAGACAGGCAGCAGGCGGAGAGAGGAGGCAGAAGTATGTATTTATTTCATTTGGTCGTTCATCTTGGCTGCTCTCCGGGCCCCAGGACGCGAGCCCGGGACCTTGGGATGTCGGTGGACTGCGCTCATCCAGAGTTGGTGAACCTAATCGCACCCCCATCAGGACAGGCTGGTTCAAGCAGTGAAAATTGTCAGCGCTAATGTGTTTTCCCTCTGCCGATCAAGTGAGGCGCTAAATGCTCCCGGGGAAAATTTCGTTCTTGTGTAAAACCCATCAGGACAAGTTTTCAATGAGAAAACAACATGGGACTAAGAAGAAAAACTTGACTCCAGAGCCCTCGTGAAAACGGAGCTCTGTTTTTCTAGCAGGTGGGAATGTGACCCTGTTGGTACCCGTGGCAGATGCCCGGTGACCACGAGGACGTCTTTTCCAAGAGAAGTGAGAAGGATGAGTGAGAGAGAGGACGTCCTTCCCCTTGGCGCCGTGGTGGTCCTCAGCCAGGATGGGCTTTCTTGGGGTGGGGGGCATTCGCGATGTCCGGAGATGCTGTTGATTGTGAGAACGCGGCGTCACAGAAACCTAAACGGGCTCCCTCTTGCGTGACAAGGAGCTGTGTGTGAGTCATTGCCTGTGGAAGTCTTTTATTGTTTGTCCTGCCTTATTGTCTAGTAGCGATCACAAGAGATCAATGATTTAATTGGCAGCTTCTAAATGAGCTTCCGGAGGTATTTGGTGACGGAGAGGACAGAACGCAGGATTGCGAGGAGCTGGCTTCTACCGGGCCGCTGTCCCTGTGATTTGCAGAGGAGCACTGCAGCTGCGACCTTGCACTAGGCCCTGGGAGCTAAGTCAAATATTCCATATATTGCGGTCTGTAGTCAAAGGGGAATATTCTAATTTAACAAAATGACCAGTGGAGAGGTCCTTTCACAGGCAGAATTTGCTGAGATTCTTCTCCAGCCAAGTTCAGAAATGTGACTATATGAAAGTGAATGTCAAACGGAAGAGTCATTAAAGTAAAATCTGCTGCTCCAGTTCATGGGCCCAGGGTTCGAGAACATGTAAGAATCGAGCCCTAATGGAGACCTGGATGTCAAAAGCAATCTCATACTTAATTTTACATGACTTACTTCACTTTAGTTGTCACGAGATGAAAAATTATGGCTTTGATGAAAGGACCCTGCCGGACTGAATCACATAATTTAACCAGCCTGGGTGCATGTGTAAACTGAATGTGGAAAAAGTCATTCTTGAGTTCAGCCTGAGAAAAGGGATGTTCAAATATAGTCTATTCCATTTGGGGCTTTCACAAAACAGATTTTTTCATTTGGCGTCTAAATGCCCAACTTTTGATCTTTATTAGCAGCAAAAAATTAGCAGAATTCAGCTCAGTTGCTTGTTGCCTAGGAGACAATAATAGCACTTAGCGTAATTGGAAATACCTAAAATATCAGTGCTGTGCAACCTCTGAGGACACTTCTGAATATTGGGCAAATGAAACTAAAAACTTTTGCTCACATTCCAGATTGGAAGAAAGGAAAAAAAAAAAAAAACCCACTACAATGAAGCATTCACTTAATTTCAATGACATCTTCTCAAATCACGAGATATTTCTTCTGCAAATCTTTCAGGCTTAAAAAAAAACAATCTGTATTAATAACAACGGAAAATTTACTGGTCCACATAAAATTATTAAGGGCTCTTACTCCCCAAGGAAGATTATAGGTAATAAAAATAAATAGAGTGTCCATTCTTTACAATTCATATCATGTCAATGACATGTGCTGAGTGAATACTTGGGCTCTTCTCAGCCAAAGGATGGGATTAGTCACAGGATTAAGTTCACTGCTCACTTTATCTTCATGGAGGTCCGTGTCTGCCTGTGTCACTTTGTAGGTTATTGATGAAGAACTGGGACCAAAACATCCATTTCCTCAAGGCTCCTCAGGGGCAGGGCTGCCAAAGGACTGAGGTGACTCCACTAGATGCGGAAAGAGATTTTCATCACAACGAGAGGATCAGGACACTGGAAAATGGTTAAAACTGAAGACATTGCTTTTTCAACATGACTTTTAGAGACAAAAATGTCATGATTATTTGTATTGATTCGACTTTTTTTAATTGTTTTTTTCTCTCCTGGCAAGAGGAAGCTCACTCGATTTGACGAAGTAAGGCTCCCACCTTACCACCTGGGTTCTATTTAGAAGCATTCGCTGTTTAGCAGGAAAAAATCTTTCAGGATAAGTGGGCAGCTTCCCCAGGCAGGTAGCCCAGTGTGAAAGACACACCTTAGAGCAGGTGCGCTTTTCCTGAATTGTGTGTGTGTGTGTGTCTGCGTACCAGCATGTGCGTGTGCATATATATATAGTATGTATGTAAACGTGCATGTGTATATTCTATGTACATGTGCCTGTGGACGCCCAGGAGGAGAGGGGGGCACCGGCAGACCGCAGAAAGGTACAGAGGTTCCCCAACGTCCAACTTGGCTCCGTCAGCGCGGCCTGGGAGTCAGAAGCCTTCTGGAGGCCAGGAGGAGGCCACGGGGCCGGGAAGAGAGCTGTGACAGTCACACTGTGCGCCCTGGAGGAGGTGTCTCCCTTTGCCATCACAGCAGGCCTTCTCAAGGGAGATGGAGAGCTTGGCAGGTGTGTCCAAGGAGATGGGAACAACAGCAGACCTGCTGTGCAGAGACGCCAAAAGATGCGAGTGGTCACTGCCTGGAAGACACAGCTCCCGTTGGCCACTGTGGCTGCCGTCGGAACGCAGACCGTCTCGTACAAACCCGCCCACCACCCTGCCTCCTTCCGAGGCTCTTCCCCCGGCGGCCTTTGCAGCCCCCTGCCGGCCATGTGAACGCAGTCCCAGCCCCGTCCCGGGCAAATCGGGGCAAATCCGCCCTGGGGCCCGGGGCCGGCCGCCAGCTGGTATCAGAAAACCCAGAGAACTAACTGGAAACACTCATGTGACAAAGGGATTCCGAAAAAGACAAGGAGAGAACTGATCCTAAGTGTGTAACCCGCTGGCAGATTCACGTTACATAAAACCACGCTTGTAAGTGACTTTATCACAGCGTTTGTCTCTCTCTGGAGACAGACTCTAAGAATCAAAAGAGTTGAAGAAAATTCACAGTGTTTTCCAAATGCGTTCGCTTCGTGGTAGAGTCACCATTGTTTCCGAGACTGCTGTGTGTGAAGGAAAAGATACAGGAAATAATTCTTTGGAGAAGTGGGATTTTCAAGATGAGAAAAAGAATAGCTGTTAAGATCGATGCGTTTATGTTAAAAACCACCAAGCTCCTATTTGAACTGAAGTTGCTAATATCAATACATGAAGTAAGTTATGTCAAAAATGCCCATTTCTTAGCTCTGCTCGGGAAAAGCCTCTGGAGATGATGACTGCACCAACAACACAAAGTGATCTCTAAATAAAGGCGGCAGAGCCCCCCAGGGAATCCGCCAATTCCGGAACTGGGAAGGGAGACGGAAAGACAGCTTTCTTGCTGAGCCAGAAGGAGGAAGCTCTGTCAGGCTAGGACCGGAGTTCCAGGGAGGCAAAGAAGAACTTGCTCAAGAACCGGTTTGACTAGCCTCTGGGCCTCCTCCCAGCCAAAGAGGGAAAATGTGGGCGTGATGAGGAATAACTTCTCAAGCGCCCTGGGGGTTCAGTCTTCTAGTTGCTAACTTGGCGTCTGGGGCTGAAATGCTGCGAAACCCGAGGACACGAGTTTGTGAACAAAACCAATAATTTTTAAGTGCATCCTTTTCTTCCTTCCTTAAAAAAATCTCCTCTTCCTGGAGGAGAAGGGAGAAGAGAAGGAGAAGAATCTCTCAAAACACACTACTAATTAGAGAAACAAAGACCTCAGTTTTTCAGCTTCCAGGAGGATAGGGAATGCACTGATCATTTAGAGAAACGGTTTGTAAAAGGAAAGAATCAAGCATTTAAATTGCCTTTCCTATACTAACTACACCTCAGGGCAACCAAATCATTGATGAGACAAAATTCCTCTTTAAAGAAATATCCTGTTTAATAAAAAATAAGCTAATGCTCGAAGGAGAATTACTTTACAAGCCCTGGTGAGTGAATGGAATCGAGAATGGATCAACAGCTGCTCAAACCATGAGATAAAATTTTAAGATGACCAGTATATAGATATGTATGCAAAAATCCATATAATCATCTCAAAAGACACGGGGAAAACATTGAGAAAATTTAATATTAATATTAATAACAGAACATCCACGTTAAGAAATAAGAGAAGTTCCTAAATTTAATAAAGGGCATTTCCAAAAAATATCTAGTGCTAAAATCATACTTCTAGGTGAAATTTAGCACAAGACAAGGACATTCACTCTCCATACATTTATACAACATTTTACTGGATGTCCTAGAAAAGCAGAGAGAAAAGATCATGAAAAGAAAAAAGAAAAAAGATCATGAAAAAGGAAGCCATTTGTTAATAGTGGGGCGATACCCCACGTGAAGACACCGTTACAGGTGAGGATGGGCAGTGCTGCTCAGACAGCACCTCTCCCCGAAATGATCAAATGTCACCCCCATCACGGTTCTGCCAGGTTGTTGTAGAAATGGACGAGTTGATATCAAAATTCGTTTGGGACTGTAAATACACTGGAGCAGCTAAAACCACCCAAGAATAAAGGTAGAAGATAAATAGTTTCTGAGGCCAGAATTTACTATAAAGCTAAAGGCCTTATGCATAAAGAAAAGAAAAAAAACAGTCACAGAACAGAGCCTAGAAATAGACCCAAATGAACATAATCAGTTGATTTTTTTTTTCACAAAGGCATCAAAGCAATCTACCAGAAAATCAAAGTCTTTATAACAAATGGCTCAACGGGATATTCATACCAAATAGGAGAATTCTGCATGGTATTGACCCCAGTATGACCTCTGTCTCATAATGTACATGAAAATTTCCTTGAATCAATTACAGAGCTAAATGTGACTACTAAAAGGAAATCAGGCCACCACTTCAAGGAAGACAATTTTCTTCAGTAGAGCACAAAGTCATAACCATAAAAGTAAAATGAAAAATTACGTATTAGACTTTATCAAAGTAGAATCTTGTGCTCAAAAGAAACCATTAAGTAAATAGGTCAGGTATAGACTGGAGAAAATACTCATACGCATAACTGACAAAGGCCTGGATTCGAAGATGCTAATATGAAGAATCCATGTCACGCAACACAAATACAAGCAGGCCAATTTAAAAAATGGTAACAATCCTTGAATACTCTGTGAAAGATATAAAACAATCAACGAGCTGATTAAAAGGGCTCAATCTTACCATTTTCCATATTAAATGGAAGTGGAAATGCATATTAAAACCACAAAGAAGCATTAGCACACATTCACGAGAACGGCTAAAGTGAAAAGGACTACAGTGGGTGACTGCGTTCACCAAAGAGACAGGAAAACGGTCCACAAAACGTCTCGGGAAAATGTCACGTCAGGTGGCTCCTGCTGGCCTCAAGTGAGGAGCAGTCCAGACGTCTATTAACAGGAAAATTTTTATCTAGACGGCAGTGTATTTACATGCGAAGAAATATCACTTTATGAAAAAAATAAATTTCAAAGATGCTACGCTGAACGAAAATCCTTTCATGACAGAGCGCACACCAGAGGCCTCCGTTGTTATGAAATTCTAGAACAATCGAAGCAAACCAGGAGCAACACAGCGGGGCCTTCAGTGACAATCCCATGACTGGGAAGGGTCACGGGGGCCACTCTGGGGGACGACCTTGTCATGTCGCCACAGGTGTGGCGATGGTTTAGGCGACAGGTGTGTGCATTTGTCCAGCCTTAGGACAGCCCTCTCGAGCTGTGTGCATTTCATTGCATGTGAACACTGTAAAGAAAAGAAGAGAAAAATGCAAAACTACACTGTTGATAAATTCAGAGGTAACATATATTAATATCTGCAACCTACTTTCAAACACATCATAATTTATGGAGCGAGATGTGGTGGAAGTATAATAAAACATTTTTGGCAGGATTTGAGTGGTGAGTGGTCACTGCGCATTTCTGTCACATTTTTTCTGTGCTTGAAAATTAAGAAAATGTGAGAAAAAAGAAGCACATTCTTCTCAAATACACAACACATTTGCTAAAATGTTTTCTACACCAGAAGACACAGTTCTACCAATTATAATGAATGATAACCGATGAGCGTATTTTCTGGCCACAATCAAGCTGTATATCCATACAAAACTATAACTGAAAATGAGTACATATATATGTATAATGTTTTTTTTAAAAAATCTAAAGAACTAAATGAATCAAAGAAGCGATCTTAATGGAAATAAGTTCTATATAAAAGTAAATAATGAAAATTATATTTTGGAATGCGGTGAGACTATTTTGTAGGACGTGGGTAGCCCTAAATGGTTATACAAACAACATTATTCTGCTACTTTAAGTTTTTTAAAAAAGTAGCAGCAAGAAGATGGGAAGAAAGAAAAAACACAGAACCCAAATAATTAGACACCAAAATAAAAGAGTATTAAGAATGCTAAATATTGTTTTTCCTCAAACATCTAATACATAATTCTCTAGCAGGAATAATCAAGAAACACATTTCTTAAAGACATGCATGTAAAGAAAAAGTAACTATGACTATAGATGGTAGAGAGTTTTTGAAATTCATAAAAGATAAAAATTCTTTTTCAATAAATTTCAAAACCCCATGTTTTCTATTGAACATAACTTCCCTAAACAGACTAATAAAGACACAGTAAAAAGAAAACTTCCACCACAGTCGAAGAAAATCCAGGTGACCTTCAGGTGTGGACTAAGAAATAAACCAGACATATCACACATATGCAAACTATTCCAGGGTGATTAGACAATAATTGTCTCTCAGCCTGACCCCCAGTGACCCAAGGGATCGGGCAGGTAAGAGACCAGAGAGAATGCTGAATGAATGACACGCCATTAAGACTTCATGACATCGCACAATCCACTTCGCCTTCAATCGTGTTTCTTTTCTGCTTTTTCACCTTTGCTTTTTTGCTTTTCACAGAATGATCTCCAGTGAGAAATTATATACTTAAATGCTGCATTACTCCTTGTAGAGATAACAGTAGAAGAGCTACACACCATATTCAAAGATTATTTTGAAAACCAAAAATGCATCCTGAAAAGAAAATGTGTTGGAGTGTTTTAACATATAATGTTAACATTTTTAGTGCACAGACATTTCACACACACACACACACACACACACACACACAGACACACACACACGCACACGCACACACACAGACAGTACCTAGATATGAATGCAATCTAGGATTTGAACTCCATAGAGACAAGGGTTAGATGTTTATATGATTCCTTCTCTCTGCTCCTGTAAATGTTTGTTAAAAATTCACCATTCGGGAAAATCCCCAAATTGTCAACATGTCAGGAAGAATACTTAGAAAGGAGTCAGCCCCATGTAAATATATACCCGTAACAAATAAACTCTGTCACAAGACCTTTTGGAAGAGATCAGCAAACATTAAAAAGATCTGATTCGAATTGGGAAATTGACTAAAATCTTCATCAAAAAACATAAAGAGAATTCCTCCAAATCATTCAGTGACAGATCATGGCTATTCCAGTCCACTTCAGTCAGCATTATAACTCCGTTGGCTGCGTGGGGACGGTGTGCCTCAGTGGTTTTCAGAACGCTAGGATCTGCTGCCTCGCTTTCTCTTCAGAAATCCCATTTGCGCTCAGTCCTGCTTCGGTTTGAGCTGGAATTTCCTCTCTCAGGGCTGAGCTCCAAGGAGACAACGCATATGCGTAGGCTCTATGTCTGAGAGATTTTTTTCAGCTATTTTTTCTAGAAGTTTCTGTTCCTCTGCACCACTGCCCAGAGCTATTTAGATGCTGTAATTGCGGTGACTCAATCTGATAAAGCAGAAGCTTTGCCTGGTAACAGCTTAGGGACAAGTCTTTGATCTTTGTGCTTTGGGGATGGGGTTCCACCCGAAACCTAGGAGACTGGCTTCCAGGCTGCCCTGCCTGTCTCTCTGCACCCCACCCCTGTGCTTTTCCCAAGACACGACCTTCCAACTCTGCTACGACCAAGGGCAGATCTACTGACCACACAGGCAGAAATCCCATCTCGTTGTTATGATTCAGTCGTGGTTCTAGACACTTCAGTAACCAGAGCCCTTTGGAGTTACATGTTTTCTTTCTAGATGAGAAAACAGAGAGGAATGAATTCAATTTTCAAGTCCCCGTGGGAGAAAGTTATGGCCCGAGATTCCCACTCAGCTCTAACTATCAAGACCTTTGTCTCATCGAGGTGAACAGAGCTCTGAGGGAGCCGGGGCTGCTGGAGGAGGCAAATAAAGGCAGCGCTCATTTTTCTTCGTGACGACAATCTCTGCCGTCGATGTTGCCGGCTGTTTCATTTAAACTGGGCACTTCTAACAGAAGCACTTAAGGTGATAAAACGATATCTCATGGAGTTCTTGTCAGGGAGGCCTGTCTGTGGTCTTCAAATATCCCTGCAGGGGTCATTCGTGTCATTGTTATGGGTTGGGGGCCATCTGTTCAATCTATCATTGACAACGCACCGCAGGTCTAGCATGAATTATGTTTCTTCTAAAGCAAAGCCAATGCAAAATGCCTCGCCCAGCCTAAGCTAAAAGTGAGGCATCTCAACCACTGTGTTATACCAACTCCCCACATGGGACAACTGGAAATAAAAAGACTTTGCAGAGGATATTTGAATGGTCGTGGTAATTGCAGAATACAATGAGCAAACTCATTAATATGATAATGAGATGGCTGTCAAAGATGGGGAGACCCATACTGTCTCAAGACCTGGAGAAACTGGTGTGAAAATGTTTTAAAGGGTAAAAAGGGGAAATAATCCCCTGCTTGATGTAAAGGTCATTTAAATGTAGTTCTATTTCCATTTCAAAAGCATCCCTAGAGGCCCTGTCGGCCGCCTGGCCTATCAGAAAGTTCCCATCAGCTGGAGAGACCCAGCTGAACAGCGTGGCCCTCTCCTTCAGCAAGTCCTAGGCTGCCCCTTATCCTTGGTCTGCGCGAACAAGACCCTGGAGAAAAAGAACAGGAGGATGACCCATCAGAGACCAGCAGCTCTTCTAGGCCGGGGGAGGTAGAAGGCATCGCATAGATTTGCAGTAGGCAGCATTTTCAAGATTTTCTGCTATGATGACATGACTGTGAAGGAGAAAAACATGGGATGAATATTTCTTGGGGGAAGGTAGGGAGGCCAATGGCACAGAAGCATCGGGGTCTTGTTTTTCATTGTCCAACTGTGAGCAGACACAGACGGAAAGCCAAGGAACGGGTGTCGCTGCTGCTGGGACGGGCAGACGCTGCCTCGGGCCACACCACTGCCTTCCAGGCCGGGAGTCCTCAGAAACCCAAATGCTGAGGCTGCAAGTAGCTTCCAGAATGTTCATGACCCAGGGAAGCAACACTCACAGTGGCTCTGCTTCAGACACAGAAAATGCACGGGGCATCCCCTAGGTGGACAGTCTATGAAATGTAAAATGACTTCTGTAGCCAAGGGGAACACACACACACACACACATGCACACACACAGATGCAGTGTGGTGTCACCAGGGGCCCTGGCACTGAGATGAGAGGCCTTTGTGTTCAGATGTAGGTCCCAGGATAAACAGCTCTAGAAGGACAGTCGCTGGTCCAGAGAGGAGTGCTGATGGCTGTAGAAAGCAGTGTCTTTCACAGAAGAGGCATCACAGTCATCCAGAGATCGTCAAAGCAAGCAGTACCAGCTGAGTGTCCAGACGTGCCCAGAGGTTCCTGTGGCTCTGAAAATGTTTCTCGTGCAAGATGACAAGAATTTGGTGGCCGATGCTATTAAAACTGGAATAATAAATGCATCGACTATATCATTCTCGAATCAGACTTTCTCACTCTGAAGGCAGGTGCTTAGTCAACTAGAGGACCCGCGTGAAAGCCAAAATAAATTCTCAGTTACTCCGAATTACATGAACATACCAGGAGGACGGGCATGAGAATCTGCTAAGAAGTTTCCCAAGCACGTTCTTCTGCCGTTGGGGCGCCGTCAACCTCCGTCAATGCCCCGCGGGGTGTCTGTCCCTCTGGGTCCACCATTGTGCCCATGCTGACCGCACCCTGGGTCTGTGCCTCTTCACACAGCCCAGCCTCTCCCCTCCTGCACCACAGTTCACCTGCTGGCCTGCAAGAGAGACTCACCTGTCCCTGCCCCGCGGTGACCCGGCACCTGCGCCTCCTGTTCTGATGCAGCAGAGGTGTCAGCACAGTCGCAGGAGATTTATAATCAGTGACTCTGCGGTAATGTTGCAGCAGAGGCTGAACCAATTGCATGAACTTTCCCGACCTGGTAAACATCACATTTCACCTTTCATAACTGCTTGGAAATGTCCAAGGAGGAAGAGCCCTTCCCAGACACGGAGAAGAGAATTTCTTAAAAATCACCCACAGCAGAGTTTTGAGGGACAGACCTGCTCCTCCCTCTACTGCATCTAAGTGAAATACCGATGCTCGAGAAACCCGGGCAATGACGAGATGACAGGAAAGGGGTTTCAGGTGTTTTTTCATCTACATGGGTCCCTCGAGCCGAAAGGAAGCAGTGGTGCCCGGGGGAAACGTGGGACGGGGGTCTCAGCCCCCAAGCGGAAGAGCAGGCAGACGGGACCTGGCAGGACTTCCTGCGGTCAGTGCAGCGACCCCTGGACACCGGGCCCCCAGCGGCTGCGAGTGTCCGGATGTCCGAGCCTCCACCACCAGCTCCTGCCAGCCTGAGCCCTCGGTGGTGTGCGCTTCCCTTCTGTGTCGCTGGAAACAGTTTCCAGTTTCCTCCCCAAGTCACACTCTCCCTCCCCACCCCATCCTGCGACTCTGAAGATGAAGTTATGTTCTCGCCCCCAGAAACCCAGCTGCCTCCAGGCAGTGAAGAGTCAACTGAGGGAACTATTTCTGGAAATGTGACTTGTGTGCCCTTCCAGCACAACCCACCTATGACAGCACAGGGTCCCACCCACGTCGCTGTTTACAGCATGTCTCACGTGAAGCACATCTTCACTGCGCTGGGAGCGCTAACGACAATGTCTGCCGTTATTGGTTACGCTGCTGGTAATAATGCTTTAAGTGCATGTTCCCCAGAATTGCTTCTGCTCAGATTTGCCTCATCAAGTGCAGTTGAAGCTCATCCCATGCCTTTGCTGCAGAAATCTTTTGTGTATTTCTCTTCATCGAAGAAAAAAGATCAGGGATGTCTTCTCCCTTCTCTCCCACCACCATTAGAAGGGCTCCCACTAGGCTAGAGAAAACAAAACCCCAGCAGCTTTCATGAAGTAATCACCCCTGAACTGTCCTGGCCAAAGTATAGCATGCAATTATGGGTTGTTTTACAATCAGAACCATTTGGTTTTAGTAATGCTCCCCTGTGTCAAAGTGATAGAGTTCAGAACGGGAGGCTGCCTACGTGAGTCACCAGGCAGGCCCGGTCCTGAGCCCTGGAGGCCAAAGAGGTCAGAGCTTATCCCCAACCCTCTGGGAAGGTTCCAGCTTCATGTTTTCCCCAAGCCAACAAGGAGGGGACACCAGAACATGAGGCCACTTCACAGACCCAGGAGCTTCCTGTTCAATCCCCTGACTTCTGCTGTTGAACTTCCTGTGAGTTCTGTTCTTTTGCTAATTACAGGCAGGAGAAAGGGGGTCCGCCCAGAACCCCCTTCCCAAGGGTATGAATCCAACAGCCTCCAGTCTGCAGGGCGGCCCTCCTAGCACAAAATGGTAGATGCTTGTCCCGCATTCGGGTCTGTGGGTGATCAGAAGGTGCTAAGGATGAGAATTAGCATATGTACCTATATTGTGCCTGATATTATGAGCAGTTCCTATATGTTAACTCATATGTTTGATCACGTGACAACCGGTGATGTAGGAATCATGGTGCCATTTCACAGATGGGGAGACTGAGGCATGGGAGGATGAAGTGGTTTGGTTTTGTCTTTACTTTTTCCCTTTCCTCGCCCTGTCTCTGGTGTTCTCTCTACCTTTCGAGCTGCAAAGCCCTTGCCCTCAGCTCCATCTAAAAGCCGTCAGAGTGAGAACTCCGTCTCCACGTCCTGTTCGGGACATGTGAGCCTGAAACTCAGTGCTCGGTTGCTTTCCCTGACGACGACAGCCTTCGCAAAAGGAAGTTGGGTGTCTGGTTAGCACCTGTGCTTCAAGACACTTGCTCAAGACGGGAGCTGTTTCCAAAGCTCCGTGCAAAGGTCTGCTGTTTTCAGCTTGAGCCACGGTCACCGGAGGAAGAGCGTTTTCAGGGGTGGTGACGTCCTCTGGCCTCGGGTACACGAGAAAGCGGACAGGACAACCCTGAGGCCTGGGCGTGGGGTGCTGGGCCCTGCAGCTCACCCTTGGAAGCCCCCTGCTGGCGTGCAGTCCAGGGGGAGGGGACTCCACGGCGGGGTGTGGGGGCTGAGGACGGGGCGGACAGGCGGCAGCTGCTGGGCGTGCTAGGAGAGGGCTGGGGCGGACTTCACCGCTGCGTCTCCTCCGGGACGGACGTTAGGAAAGTCAGCAGAACCAGGGCAGCACAGGTGCATTTCTTCAAAAGATCGTTTTGTTATTTTAGGTAAAGTTTCTAGAAGGTTTAATTGTTTATTTGGGGGGTAAATCTCAGGACCTTATTGAAAAGACCAAGAGGTTCTAGAATGATGGTGCAAAGTCTGTGGGTGACAAGGGACCTGAGGCTTAGGGAGCACGTTTAAAGGCAAGAGGCCGCTATTTGGTGTTACGAGCAGGGACCTTGCAGTCAGACAGCCCGCATTCAGGCCCCAGCGCGGGTCCTCTGAGGGACACCCATGTGTGGACATGGAGACGTGTGCTTCACGTGTGTTTTATGATGCAGGGGAGGGAGCGGAGACTCCCGATGAGACGCCAGTTCCCTCCAGAAATCTTCGTGGAGAGAGGCGGTGGCCAGGAGCACACGGCGAGTTTATGCAAAGCAGAAATGACCAGCTGAGGTGCCCCGTGGGGCTGGAGAGGTTACATCGAGGGAACACGCGTGAGGGCATGTGCGGGACCTAAGCGCCTGCCTCTCCCACAGGCGAGAGGGACTCTGCGTGTACGTGAGGGTCAGGGGCTCTGGGCACGTCCAGGTGACCTGGAGAGAGACAGTGCGCTTATCCAGGGCGTGTCCTCGATGCAGGGCTGCTAAGGTGAGGTCCCCCCGGGGTCTCTTTCAGGTTTTGCCAGGCAGTTTCCTACTCATACCCCTGCATGCCGCCCTATGGATTTTAAGCTGTGCTGTCCCCGCATCATTTCACACACACACACACACACACACACACACACACACGGACGGACGGACGGGGGACAGTCCAGGACCTACAAACTGCCAGCAGGATTACCCTGGGGAGTCAGCAGGGGAATGAAATACCTTGCGGGATGGCTTCTGCCTGATTCACAGTAACCAGGTATTGCTCTTTGTAAGAAAGGATTTCTTCATCCCTTTGGAGCTAAGGAAGCACAGACAGACAGACAGACAGACAAACCCCTGTGGGCAGCAGCCCAGGCGCAGGAGGTCTCCTGGACGTTGCTCCGTCGAGGCCGACCAGCTCCAGCCCGCGAGGAGGCCCCCGAGCGTGCGTGTGCTGCCGACCTCGCACCCCCATTCCAGTGACAGCACGACGACAAGGAAATGCAAGTCTGTCCGTGTGTGGTTAAACTGCACACGCCTCGCTTCCCTAAGTCCGGAGGGTGTTTTCTTTATAGCCCAGCCCCACAGGGCGTAGGACAGCACCTGCAAGAGCCAGCCCACCCTGAGAAGTATTTTCTTCTTGAATTTTTTGAAACTTCTTTTATTGCAGTAAATATTCTACACATTAATACAATTTCCTATGTATAGCTTCCCAGTTCTTAGATATATGTCCACACACCCTGCCCTCCACCACGTCACCAAGTGTCCTTCCCCAGCGTCCAGGGGGCTCCATCACCATGTGCCCCCACCCCCACCCAGTCCCTGTGGGTCACCGCAGCTCTGTTGAAAGTGTTTCAGGATGGGTTGTATTTCATCTGTTCCTTTGTTTTGTCTCTTCACTTTCCACCTCTGAGTGAGGTCATCTGGTATCTGTCTTTCTTCTTTTGCCTTGTTTCACTGAGCATCATCCCCTCTAGATCCATCCACGTGGATGCAGATGACAGGGTTTCCTCTCTTCTGAGGGCTGTGTAGTGCCCACTGTGTGTATGGACCACATCTTCTTGATCTATCATCTGATGCTGGGCACTCAGGTCATTTCCAGGTCTTAGCTGCTGTGAGCAGGGCCGCAGCAGACATGGGGGTGCAGCACACGTCTCTGCGGATGGTGCTTCTGTATCTTTTGGGGGGACGCCCAGACGTGGGATGACGGCATTACATGGGATTTCCAGCTTCAGCTTTTTGAGGAGTCTCCACACTGATCTCCATGGGGGCTGCACCGATGTGCCCTCCAGGAGTGTTTTTCAATTAGAAGCACTAACTAACCGAGCAGAGGCTCACTGGAAGGAGAGGAAGGTTAATCACAGCCTCAGGGGTGGCCATCCACGCAGCAGGCTGCCTGTGAGCTGGCCAGTCGGATGATGAGGGGAAGGACCGACAGGTGGAGAAACGAGAAGCGGGGGCGGGAGGGACAGCAGTGAGGACAGAGACCCCGGCGAGGAGGCCGGCGGCTGGCCGTGAAGTTCCAGGGCACAGGGCGGATGGGGCACTGGCAACAGCTGCAGGTGAGGGAAAACCTCAACATCTGCGTGTTCCACACGTGGGATGAGAAAGGGAGCCGGTGAGAATGACTGGAGACTTGGTGAGTGAGAGCAGGCGTCTCCAGCCACACTTCAGCGGCCACTGCCTTCCCTTCGCGCAGGGGAAGCCGCCCTCCTGGTCCAGAGCTGAGCGAGGAGCGCGGTGTCTCTGCAGTGTGTGCAGTGACGGGCACAGCAGGACCCGCGCGTCTGCTGGGCAAGGGGGCAGAGGACACGTCCTACTCTTTCAACGTGACAGCGGAGCTGCCGTGCGACGCCGTGTATGTGGAGACAGGTGACAGGGAAGCCCAAGAACATCGACGTTAAAATGCACATCCGCGCGTTCAGAGAGGGGGAGGCGGCAGTAAAGGACCCTGGGACCCGGCGGAGGCTGGTGTGAGATAGAGACTGAGCTACAGCGTCAGAGTTCAGAAGTGAATGCAGCATTGGGCCCAAAGGGTTAATAAATGTCAGTTAAAACACTTACATGTCTTCTTTAAACACATCATTTCCCCATGGAAGCCCCTGGAATTGAGAGGATCCTGTGACTTGTTGGTAATCAAGGAAAAAGGAGAAAGACTATGGAGGGATGTGGTCCCAGGGGGTCCGCCTGCCTCCTCAGAGGGCGCCCCGAATACTTCATTCCACGTAACATGCGACGCCCAGCACGCTTCAGTCTGGAAACACGGAGCCTGACGCTGGCTGACCCCAGGGGCGCTCGGAGCAGGCTCAAGGCCGCAGGAGGGGTGAGGCTGGCGTCAGCGGGGCCCGGGCTTCATTCCCTTGGCTGTTTCACTTTCTCCTCGCGAGCGCTTTCGACATTATCATAGTCCAAACTTTCCGCATCAAAATTCCGGTTGGGAGGAATGGGGTGTCATTTCCATGACAGCTGCCCCCAGGACACAGTCACGCGAAGTGGACATCACAGCACTTGAAGGCAGCAGACGCAGCGGCACAGCTCTCCGCTGAAACGTGCCCTCGGGACGAGAGCAGAGCCTGCTCGAAACCTCTGCAGACAATGCTGCTGGTTTTCAGGGTCACAATTCTGTAAGCACTGAGCAGTTTTAATTTATAACTTTGTGTCTTTTTCCAGCGTCCTAAGAAACTGCCTGTCTGATGTCAGCAGAAGCCCAGTTTCAGGAGTCAGTCCGGTTGCTTCTCCACGTGTCCGAGTCTGCCTGCAGCCTCGCTGCCTCCGTGAGAGACAGGGCCTGGCCGCTCTCTCCGACCTTCCCGGCTGCGCTGAGTCTGCGTGTGTGTGTGTGTGTGTGTGTGTGTGTGCGCGCGCGCGCATCTCGGGACGTGCGAGTCACGCAGCTCCCTTGGTCAGAGCGTCTTGCAGAAGGAATTGACAATGCAGAAAATTCTGAAGCCCCGGCTAATCCGAAAGCGCCTCACGGTCACCCGACACCGTCACACGGAGACTTGACTGTGGTTCCGACCGCCCAGCCCGAGTCGCTGGTGGCGCTCGCCCGCCCGCCCCACGGTCCCCGGCAGCGCGGAGGACGCTCACCTGGCGGAGCCGCAGAGGTGCCGGCGCGGCGGGTGTCAGACGGGCTGCTGCCCCCGCCACCCCCGAGAAGGAAGGCGACAGCGACGGGAGCATCGGTCCACCTTGCCGGCCTGGAACCAACATCAGGACTCGGACGTACACGTGTGGAAGCACATGTCACCTGCCAACATGTTAGCAGCCGTTCTTCTCATTTTCAGCCCGTGAGTCGCTGGAGCTGAGTTTTCACTGGTGATGGAAAGCAGCCCCCGGAGGCTTGGCTGCCTTCCCCACCTGGGCCTCTGTCACCTGTCTGTGTCCCTGTCCTGTCTGCTCCCCTCGTTCCCCCCGAACTCCACTCCTGAGAAGTCCCTTTGCTGGTTTTGTGTGCGATCACTCTTTCAGTTCCTTCCGTCCCACCTCTAATGCTTCCACAGGCCCCAGTGGGGCAACGACCCACGAACTGAAGGGACAGGTCCCGGCACGGGACAGTGCAGGGTCGGGCACACTCACCAATCCAATCCCGATGTGAAAACATTCTCTGAACCTCAACAGAAATTTGCGACACGGTGGCATCATTCAGCAGCACGAGAGCAGCTATGAGGCATCGTCCAGCAGAACGGAGCCCAAGCGCCAAGGGCAGGCGACTCCTGCCGGGGCCGCGGGTGGTGGCGTCACAGCCCGTCTACAAGTGCAGGTCCTGCAGGGGAAGGCGTGATCTCCCTCCACCAAACCTGGTCTTGTTAGAACGCATCGTCACGACATCAGGCACCAGAACTTCACCATCGACGTCCAAGCCAACAGGGCGGCCAGGCTGGAATAAGTTAGCTTCTCTGTAGAGCAGAGTAGAGGACAGCCAGGGAACGCTCCAAACGGGAAGTGACGTTTTCATGGAACTTTCTGGAGACGCGGAGACAGGGCATTCCAGAAGGCAGGACGCCGGACCCAGGCCTGAGCTGCCGGGGACCCATAGACCAGAGGTCTGCTGGGGGCGCTCAGGGAGTCACCGCCCGGGGAGGCTGCACAGCAGCACTTTCGTGTCATTGGCGAGGCTGGGCGTAGAGGCTGTGAGTCGTGGGCACTGCCCACGCAGGGGCCCATCATGACCAGATCCGCGCAGTGGCTCCCACGCTCTGCCTGTAGCTCCAGGAGGGAGTCGGACGTGGCGAGGCTGAGAAAAGGATGGACAGGGAGGGTGAGTAGGGAGGAGATGCTGCAGAGCTTTGGAGACCACAGAATTGTGTTCTGGGGACAGAAGATGGAGACCCAGGGGCCGCACCGCCACCTCCCAGCCACGTGACCTTGGACACTGGCGATCAGAGCTGCGGCAGAGTCTGTGCCAGAGCCTCAGGGGGACACCTGCCCTGCTCGCCCACTGGGACGCCCGGAGACGTGAGGCGCTAGGTGTCGGGAAATTCTCTGAACCGTGTCAGTCAACGTGAATGTCGAGAACTCTGAGGAAGGGAGACCGTGGTGACAGAAGGGCGACTTCCTGTCGGGAGATGAGAGCTTTGTGACTCCCGCCCGGAAAGGTCTGCTTCGAAGGTCGTCTGCAGGCCGGCGCGGCACACGGCTCGCTCAGCGGGTCCTCGGGAGGCGCCTCGCTGCGATTTCAGCACCGGTCACGGAGAACGCGCGCCAGCCGTCCTGTGCGAGCTCCCTCCCAGGCTGCCACAGACAGACGCTCCCTGCCGACGCCACGGATGTCCTGCGGGGAACAGGAGTCACGGGGCGAGGACTCCCTCCGAGCCCGTGTGCCTGTTTCTTCAAAGAGAGCGGAGCACAGAGTGTGATCAAGTCACGGGTAAGCACTCCGGGGGTCACCGGGCATTGCTGACACTGGGATGGTTTTAGGCAGGACATTAGGAACGGGATTTACAGGGACGCCACATTTGGTTTTTGCCTAAGGTGTCCAGATTCCTATCACCAGCCCCGGCCATTTGTATGAAGCCCTGTCGGGCCACACGTTGTCACTATGTGATCACCAATGGGCATCGCGTAGGAGGACTCCGTTGCTGCCTGGCTGCTCCGATCCTGCTCGGATTATTCCACCTCCTCCCCTCCCCTTAGAGGCCAGTGCGTCACACGTGCCATTTTTGCCATCCCCACATCCCGTTTTTGTCTCAAGGAAGTATTGTCCACCATGTAGGAGAGGCAGGCAGATCACCCGGGCCTCAGGCGCCATCGTGAGAGCTTGGAGTTCATTTGAAGTTCAATGGAAGACAGTGAAAAATCCTGGAGAGCCGACACGATCGGGGGCAGCACCCCACACTTGGCACCCAGCATCGCCTTAGGCACCTGCATGAAGCCGTATCACATTTCATCTGTTTCACATTCATTTATCTTCAAGGCGTGGCACCAAGCAGTCCGCCTTCATTGAGTCGCCCGCAGCTTGGCTGCTGCTGGTGGTGTCACTGTCAGGAGTCCACCGACAGACCTTCCGCGTGTGACACGAGCCGTCATCAGGGGCGCGTCTTCCACATGGTTTCTAGACCGCAGCATCGTCCAGCATAACACCAAGCACAAAGACACCTTTTTGCTGCCACAGGCTCCTCTGCTTTGCTGGGCGTCTAGTTCCCTTTCTGAAAATAGGAGGAGGACGAAGGGGAGGGAGTCGTGTCTCTGGAGACTCACTCTCACTGTCCCCACCCAAACCGAGAGGCGACCTGCCAGCCCACTGCGCCCCGGCCACGGTGGGAAACGCACAGCTGCCGCCTCCCTCCTCCCACGCCGATTCCTGCCTCCAGGGTGTGTGGCCCCGACTGCGGGTCGCACACCTGCCTGATGGCCTTTACCAGGGCTGGGCTCCACCGGAGAGAGGAGCCCCGCTGCTGCCGGGCTGCGCCCACGGCTTGGCTGCATTTTGATTCACTCCCAGACCCTCTTTCTTTTCTGTGTCCTTTCCCTCCCCTGGAGACTGAAGAATACAGCATTCGAGAAGAAACCGTGCCAGGACCGCGTCTCCACATCCTGCCACCGTTCTTTCTGTGATTTTAACTGAGTGCTTCTGGGTAAACGCTCAGCAGTGAGCCACGGTCTTCTGTTCTGAAAGCCCCTGGGAAAGAAGGCCCGCTGCTGGGAGCAGCCTTCTCCGTTCCTTCCAAGAACAGACGCCTCGGGGTGCGGCGGGGGCTGGTCTCTCCGCATTTCCCTCTCCAGCTGGTCCCAGAGGGAGAGCGTGGCATCAGGTGCCAGTGGGCACAGAAAGGTGGAAAGAGAGAGAGCGGGAACGGGGCAGCGTCCTCCTTGTCCCCAGAGCCAGCGGGACCAATGCACGGGGGGAATGTCATTTGAAGAGTAACGAAGAACGGTGAGTTCTCGTCACGGACACTGGATCCCCCGGCCAGCTCTCCGAAGTCCAGTCGGTGCCAGGCAAAGCCCGTCACGTCAGCAAACTTCTTACAGGTCACAAACTAGTGTCCTTTCTAGCACGGTGCCCAGTTTGCACAGAATCTCATGCTCTGGGAAAGGTAGCAGCATGTCTGCGTCAAATCAAAGGAGAGAATTTGCCTGGGGAAGGTCAGACCCTAGCATCGCACCAGTCCGGTCAGTCTGCTCTCATTGGTTTGTTTGAAAATGCCCATCTGTTCTTAGACTAGGGAACCTTGTGGAGAAAAACAATCCGCCAGTGTGCGTTCGTGTGCGTGTGTGTTCAGCTCAGTCATCTCACCTTAGACTTTGAGAAGCAAAGACGTTAAATGGCATTTTCAGTTACGCAGGGAGGATTTACCTAATCACCTGCTCAGCCGTGCTCCAGAACACATGTCCACCATCCCGAAGTGCTTCCCGGGGGACAGCGCTGTGCGAATAGGAGACATCAAGTGGTTGGATGGCATTTCTAGGCATTGGCCCAGAGCACACAAAATCTCGAATCAGAAAAGGTATCGGCCCCCTATGTTCATGCCAGCCTGGCTCACAACAATCAAGACGTGGAAGCCACCTAGCGCCCGGAGGTAACGGAGAGAGGAGCGTGATCCAGAGACTCGGGAGGTCCACACAGTTGTTAAAAACGATGACATCGTGTCCTTCGCAACTACGTGGGTGGAATTGGAAGGGATCGTGCTGAGTGAAATTAGCCGGAAAGACAAAGTACAGGATGGTTTCACTCACAATACAGAAGCAAAACAAAGAATCAGACAAAGCGGCAGCAAGACTGTACTTCCCAGCAGGGGAGGGGACAGGGACGAAGGAGGACGGTGGCGGCGAAGGCCCTGGAACTCGGGGGGGGGGGGGGGGGCGTGTGACATGTGAGTCACAAATTCAATATCCTGAGACTCACACAGCAGTGTCGAAAAAAGAATAAAATAACGTTTAAAAAATGTCATTGAATGGGAAAGACGAGGGCAGGGAGACTCAGATGGCTTCCAGAAAGCAATGACATTTGAGCTGGTCTTGTGGGATGGACGAGATGAAAACAGCAGAAGGGAATGAAAACCGCCCCCGCTTTTACTACGGGTCACCCTGCACGGCGCCACCCCAGCCCCCCACACGCCTGTTTGCATTCTCCCTGCTGCCACCTTTCTGACGGGATGAAAACCGCTTCGCTCCAGCGGCCTGGGACACCCGGGTCAGACAGGTCCTGGATTCCCGTCTCAAGTCAATGCAACCCCTCTTCTCTAGCGTCACAGAACGACATCGGTCCCCAGCGACCTCCTGCGTCCTGTCATGACTAGGAAGCGGCACCGCTGTCTTTTCTGCTTGCTTGCTTGCTTGTGGATGCCTGAAGCCAGATCATAAGTATTCCGGTCCACTTACAATCAGCAGGGCTTGGTGACTGTGGATGAAATCCCAGGAGAGCCGCTGCACACCTAGAGCCGAGGTGTGAAGAAAACAGCGACAGACACTCTGGGTAGTGCACCTGAACGGAACGCATGTGTACTGGCCACACATTAAAATTATCCCAAACATACTTCTTTCTCACCATTTCTGTGACCTAAAGGTAAAGGCAGAGCTCACCAGGCCCCTCTGCTCCGGGTCTCAGAGTCACAGCAGGGGCCGGGCCGTGTCCCCAGGCCTCCCGGGCAGGCCTGCTTCCAGACGTACTCACCTGGCCACGGCAGGACCAGGTCCACAGCGGCCTCTGGACGTCGGCTCGTCACATGGGCCCCCGTTACGGTGACTGCTTCCCTCGAGTGAAAGTCACAGCACCCGACACGGGATGGAGTTCCCGTCAAGCCCATCACCCACCTCCAAGCTGGAGTTATGGGACAGAGCGAGGGTCTCCACTCCGGGAAGGGTCCTGCATCTCCCGTTCCCTTGCCGCGTTTGAATGACTGGTAAAATGGACAGAGACACCAGCTTTGCAGAACCCTGAGCTGTGGTCTGCAGACATCAGACAACATTGGGGCTGACCAAGAATTGGCATTTCTAACCAGTTCCAGGCGACGCTAATGTCGCTGGTTCAAGGGTCATTGTGGGAAATACTACTTTAAGGAAAGATGACGCGATCACTTTGTCTGACAAAGACCTGTGCTAAGTACCATGCCTACTTGCTTGTTATTTCTCGAGAACTTGACAGACGGCTGGGGCATCTGTACCGTGAGCTGTCCGTCCCTAAGAAATGAGAAGAGTCCTTGTCGTTAAAAGGATCATCGGTGGCCTGGGGCTGGCTTCCTATACCTATTCTGCCTCCTGTTCTCCTAAATTCATGATGGGAACATAACACCACCTTCACCCATTTGATTACCGCGATACGCTAGGTTTGTCCAGAGGTAAAGCGGTCATGAAAAGAAAGTGGAGTTCTTCTCTCACCTCGTATAACTCATGTCACTCTGGCTTGAATTAGAATTGGAAGGACGTTTGAGGTACAGATCACGTGAATGGCCAGGTATCACCTTACAAACAGTAGTTATCATTGCATACATTGGGCGACCCAGTAAACACGCGGATGATGCGATGAATGTAAAGCTAGGACGTGTCTTTAAAACACAGCACCGGCAGCTGGAAGGCCCTGCGCTGGGCGTCATCCTCAGCACCCTGCAGGTGGCAAGGGGAAGAACTTGTTCTGTCCTTGACGTTTCTCCAGCAAGCACAGACATCCGATGATGACATAAAACCCTCCCAGTGGAGACGGCTGATGCTCCCGACTCCAGAGATGAGTCGCCCCAGGACCAGCCCATCATCCCAGACATCAGCGCCACCCCTTCAGCACCACGCCTCTGAACGTGGCCCACAGCCCCTGGAGAGACAGAGCCTTCCGTCCTGAGGGGCCGCTGGTGCTGAGTGCATCCTGCTCCCACCTCTGCCTGCCGGTGAGCTCGGCTCTCTGCTCTGCCCAGAGCTCAGGTTACCTACAGGCTCTCCCTTCACGAGCAATCAGCTTGGGTTAATGAGCAAAACATTCAGCTTTTTGTTTCTACGCTCCATTCAGAGCTGCACTCCATTCAGCAGTGGCCTGGGGCTGGTGTCCCACCTTCCCAGAAGTCCTCTGGGGGGCGCTATGCTCATCTCACCAGTCAGTGGAATCTGTATCAGGGGTCCCTTTCCCAGGGTCAGGGGCCATCTTCACCCCGAGCAGCATCTGGCGGCCTGGAGACTTTCTGTTGTCCTGACGGAGGAGGAGGAGGAGGAGGAGGACCGCTGGCATCCAGAGGGGGAGGCCAAGGCTGCCGTCAGACCGGGTCCTGCGATGACAAAACAGCCCCTGTGTCGACAGGATGTTGCCGTCGAGACTGGAGACTTGAGAACGATCGCGCAGGAGGATACCAAGATTTCTAGAAATGGGGACCTGGGAAGATTCGAGTCATATTTTTTTTGGTTTCTCTTTGTGCTTTTTATTGAAAAGAAAATGCTTCCAATTTTTTAATGTCATTGAGACCTCATATTCAATTATTCCAATCCTGGGAAATCGGGACCCTTGGGTTTTGAAAATTCACAACAAAATCTCTCTCTGTAATATATTAAAGAGAAAGTAAGTCTTAGTCTTCTTCAGACTCAACAAGGTAGCACTGTATTTTGCTTAAAGGCTAAAAAATTTTGACTGAATATGACATATTTTGATGAATAAATATGAGCTAATTAGTCAGTTATTAAAATTCCTATTTTGGGGGCTGCCCAGTATTTTTTTTTTATTTTATTGATAGAATACTGCATTTTAACATTAACAATTTACATGTGCATATAGTAGAGTCCGTTTACCACTATTTCCTTTTCTTCCCTTCACTTTGCAATGAATCCCCTTTGCCCCGTTCCCCGCAACCTTCTCCATCTCTTCCTGCACCCTCTGATTTGCCTTTACTTTCCCACTAAAAGTCGATTGTTGTTTGGATTAGAGAATCAAGCCAGATTTTGCCTTTCCCTTAACCAAGCCACATTTTCATTGAATTTCAAATATATTAGTTCCTCCAAAAATGTTTCATCAAAGCATCCTTGCCAGCAGAAGGAGGGGCGTGATTCAACTCTGCACGGGCTCATGTTTTACCTGTCTTCTCACCCCATTAGAGACCCCTGGCCCAAGGATGTAAAACAGACGCCGGATCAGCCCACGGGGACTCTCCTAGTTCTTCCAGCCTGCCCTCTGTATCCCTCCTAAGCAGCCTCCGCTTCAGTAGGGCGAGCGGTGCAGTGCCTCTCCCCTCTCCTTAGCCTGCCCTCTTTCTCCAAGATTCCCCTTCACCAACCCTTTTCCTTCTCCTTGTTCCATCTTCCGCTGCAACTAGGCCTCTACTCGCCTTCATTTTTTCAAATGCTTCTCTGCATGTCAACCAGGATACACTGGCTTCCAAGTCTGGTAGCAGCGTATCGGTGCTCTTTCCCTTCAAACACTGCTCTCTCTGTGGAAGAACCGGTACCTCCCTAAGCTAGAGAACTCACACCAGTGTCTGCTCGCAACAGAAATTCCTTTGCTCTACTTCTGACATTTCTGTCTTTCCTGACGCTCTTCCCTAAACGTAGGCACTTCTTCAAGTTCTATTCTCAAGATTCTGTTCTTTCCTAAATGTCATTGCAGGAGTGTCTCTGTCTGCAGCCACATGCCCAGTCCCCAGCCTCTCTCCATCACTCCGTCTTTACCTGGTAAGACATTGGGTTGACCCCGGTTCTTTGTACGCAAGTGATTCTCTGCCTTCACCACTGAAATCCACGCACACTGTTGACATGAGAGTAAGTTAGTACCACCCCTTCGGGGGAAAAATTGTTAGCGTCTGAAAAAGCGAACATACCTTACAGCTCAGGATTCCATTTCTAGGCATATACCCCAGAGAAGTGTGTATACATACAGGGAAAGACATGTGCAGAATACCATGACGTCAGTCATTCTGGCACCAGCTGGGAACCGCACACGTGTCACTCAAGAAAAGGGCAAACGCGTCAGGTCTTCCTCCAATGGAATACTATGCAGGACTGAAAAGTACTCGCCATCAACACGGTTCATACCAGGGAAAAGGCTGAGCGAAAGAAGTAAATACTATGACATCCGGTATGATTTAATTTATATAAAGTCCCCAAACAGACAAATCAAATGACAAAAAATCCCTGGCGAGAGAAATCAGATTAGCCGTTACTGTGAGAGGATCATGTCAGATTCTTCTGGGATTTGGGTCACATTCCATGTCTTAAGCTGGATGGTGGTTACACAATGTGTCCCCATCCTAAATATCAAGTTACATCTGTGCATTATTTATGCATCACTTATGTGTGCGTTGTATTTAAATTAAAACATTTAACTAAGACAGTTCCAGGCATATCCTTGGATAAAAGACAAAAACTTACCACTTTAAAGTCCTCTTGTTACTCAGACTGTGGGGTCCATTCTTCTAGAGAAGATGTACTGTCACATGATTGTCACTCAATAACTATAATAAAAAAGCCATGACTATTCATATACAAGACGGTTTGAAAGTGGAGACAAGAGAAATCTCCATAGTCCAATGTCATTTTCAACACAGGCCGCTTGCACTCACCACACTCTATGAGGACGCTCGCTCGGAACCCTGGTCTAGAAAGACAGAGAGACTTTGATGATGTTTCTAAAAACCACGCGTTACTCTTTTCTGTGACTGAATTCCAGAATGATTATCCACACTTTTTAACGAAACCCATCTAACTTTAGAAACACAAGGGTAAGTTGCCTTTAACCCCTGTAATATATTTCAAATTAACATAATCGTGTGAAAACACTTTTGCTTTTTAAAAGCACTCTAGTGATAATTGTTTTCACCAGTGAAGTGCTTTTCTCCAGAGGTCAGTTCTAAAGTCCATCAAGGACACGTTCAACCTCCTCTTGGAACTTGATTCCGATCGTGGAGACGCTAACGTCATGTGATGTTAAACTTTTTACGAACTAGAATTCTTAAAAATAGTAAGTCAGACCTCACTTTGGCTTTTCAAATAGACGTGATTAGTCGGCAAAGCTCTTATGTCAGCACTGGCTGCAGGACAGGGTGTCTGCTGGCATCTGACGTTCCACTCTTCTCCCTTCAAAGTCTGTCATTTCCACGTGATGGTTTCTCTCTCCCAGACAGCAGTCTCAGACACTGTCATCATGTCAAGAACTGGAACTCCGTGGCTAATAAATCCCTGGGGGGAGTGTCAGCAGAAATAGAAACCCTTTTGAATCTAGTAGTGGGTTATTCACCTCAAGGACACCTAAGTTCTAGGGTGGAGGTGGCTCTTGTCATGGTAATGACCTTGGAAAGCTCTTGAGGATGGTTGCCAGGAAACCTGCTTGGAGGATGGGCCTTTCAGCTGGAGTGAATGGCAGTGATTTAATCAGTCTGGTGGAGAGGACGCCTCCCTAGGAGCCCAAAGGAGGGGCTTCAGAGCTTCCAGGTGGGTGAGCACTTGGGATTTGGGAGACTGGGAGCCTGGGGCGGGCCTGGGAGCTCTGCCCCTTCCGTCAACTCTTCGTCTGGCTGTTGCTGAGTTGGATCCTCTGACAAATGGGAACAGCAGAGAGCGGACAGGTTTCCTGGGACTCTAGCCGATTAATGGGAACCTGTCGCCGGTGCGTCAGCGCCCTGGGCTCCTGACGGGCTCGTGACTTGCTCTGACGTGGGGGCGTCCTGGGAGGCCAAGCCCGTGGCCTGGGACCCTGCGGTGCCCAGGCAGACGGTGCCAGTCCGAGCGAGGGAAGCTGCGTTTTCAGACGCTCAGCTGTCCTTGCACTGCTGGTGTCAGGAGCCTCGCACTGCCGGCTGGAATGGGTCCAGCACCAGCAGGCGTTTGTTTTCAGGGAGGAAGGGACGCAGGAAGAAGCATCTTGAAGGAAGGAAGGAAGAGGCCGAAGAAGATCCGCGGGCCCACAGGTCTCCCTCGTCCTCCGCGCCGTGACAGTCCGGCACAGTTTGCTTTCCCGGGTCTGCCTTCCTGGTGTCCCATCAGCCTGTCTTTTCTCTCCACTGGTCACGTCGGCCCTGCCGTCGCTTCCCCGACTTCGGACTGTTTATTCAGTTCCAGGGCCGTCGTCAGCCCTGTCCTCCTGTGAGTGCTTCCATCTTCCAGACCCCGTCAGAGGAAGTGTCTGGTGAGCGAGAGCGAAGCTAACAACCGCGCGAGCAGCTTCCCGGGCGCCCGACATCCGCAGACCTCAGCACGTTTTATTTCGTCTTCCTTCCGTTGCTCTTGGCTCTGGCGGCGCTGCCCCCACACTGAGTGGATGGAAAGCGCGTGCGGGGAAGGGCGTGCGGGGTAGAGGCCGGGTGCCCTGTGGGCCGGTGGCCATTTCACTATCACTTCTAATCTGACTCCCACGTGTCATCAGCCTGCACGAAGTATTTCCCAGAAGAAAGACCCCTTTGCAGAGCGCAGGAGAGGGTGAGTCACACCGAGAGATTTGCTGGACCCGGGACTGTCAGCGGCCTGGGGGCGGTGTGTGTGGGACCCGGGCGTGCCTGTGAGAGACACAGGACAGGAGTGCGAGCACACACCTGAGAAGCGTGGAGGCCCTCTGTGCACACACACACACACCCCTGCACACGCACCCTCCTCGGTCAGAACCTCCCGCCTCCATCCCGGAACGTGTAGGCACCACAGGATCAGGCAGAGCAGTTTCTAAAGACCCTGAGCATTCCTTAGTTTTACCTTTTTAACCCTCCATGCACTGGAGAGAGAAAGGCCCACCCTTCCCCCAGCAGGAGGTGGGGGCGCACCTGTGAGGGCTCACCTGTGCACTCACCGGCGCACATCTGCCTGTAATGAGACACATCTGCAGATCCTTCCAGCCAGGAGCTGCTGGAATTGGTGTGGAAGCAAGTGGATGGCAGGGCATCGACTTGACAGCCTCAGGGAGAGTAGATGAGATAGGGGACCCTCTCAGTTTGGAGCTGAGGGGCCGAAAATCCACATCTGCTGCCACTGGAAATAGCTGAGACCTCAGCCCCTAAGTGGGCAAATGGAGATGTCGGGGTTCAGAGGAAACAAGTCACAGCCCCTGAAGCTGGTCTGAAAGTGTCGTAAGTAAGATAGACGGTCCCCTTCCTAGCTGAGGGACAGACCAGAGCAAATGCTGCAAAGAAGGGCGGTCGTTCCAACTCCAGGGGGGGATTTGCAGTCAGGAAAGCAAGGTGGAAACTCTAAAGGCATTTGTCTGTCTGCCTGCCATTTTAACGTGCACACACAAATGCACACACGTATTCACACGTGCGCATATATCAAAGCATGTGTGCACACACGTAGATACACATGAAGTGCACATATGTGCACGACATGCCATGCACTCTTGCATGTATACGCGTGTACAGACACACAGACATAGATCTCCAGATCACGTTAGTAAATGGAGAAGACGGCGGCAGAAAAAGAAATGCATTTTATTACACAGAACCCTAAGGGCAGGAAAAAGAACCTTTCCTTTTGCTGGACGTGCCCTTTCTGCTTAAGACACGGTACACTGTCAGATGGAAATGACATGCTTCACTGTCCACATTACACCCATTTATGTAACTTGCTTTATTGCTAATGAATATCTGATTTTTTGTATAATTTTGGGAAATAGTTTATTTGAAAGAGAGGTTTTTGTAATATTTAAACACATAAAGCAAGGGTTGTTTGCTTATTTTTGACAGCCCATGATAAAGTCACACACCCCATATAAATACAGAGACACACTTCCGAGTGAGAAAGTTGTCTTCTATCAGGCATGTTTCCCAACTGTTCAGATTTCTGCGTAGACATGTGGCCGTGCGCGGTGGAGCGGAGCTGCATGCAGCGCGAGACCTGAAGGTAAATCAGGGGTCTTTTGCCAAATTAGTGTCTCGTAAAATATTCCAAATGTTAGGCACCCACTCTCTGCAAGATGCATTCAGTTTTGAGAAGTTTTGAATAGTCAGTCTTTTCTCGGGTGGTAAGAAGGACGTGGAATCACCTGGTTGAACAAGACACTTTTCTGTGCTCAGCTAATCGCACCCACATTGTACGTGAAGCCACTAGGAGTCTGTTGCCATCAGATTGACCCGCACTGCATGGCAGAAACAACCGCCAGAAGAGAGTTTCTTTCCAACATCAGCTTCTAAGGAAAACTGGTCTTTGCTTAAATGAGATCCTACCTCTAGATTCCAAAGCTCCTTGTCATGGAAACATCCTTCCAAAGACTGCGTCTTACAAGGGTGCCCATTAGAACTAACACACGATTCACACAGCATGAGAGCCACGGGAGACTGTCTCCCAGCGCTCGGGTTTTATTTAGAGCACTTGCATCTCCGCTTACGAGAAAGAGTGTTCCAGGGTCCTCTTTTCTTGTAACGTATTTGTCAGAATTGGGTGTCAAGGCTTTTCCGGTCTCATACAATGAGCTGGAAATGTTCTCTGTTGTTTCTGTAGGATTTGGAGAGGTTGGTGGTATTTCTTTCTTCGGTTTTTGGATGCCGCTCCCCATGAGGTCATCTAGAGATGGGTGTTTTCTTCCTGGGCAGGGGTTTAAGAGTTGTTTCTTTACAAATGGGATTATTCACATTTGTCTTACTTATTCTCTGCTTTGATAAGATTTGTTTTTGAAGAAATGTGTTCATTTCATCCAAACTGCCAAATGGATTCTTTTGTCAAGGTATTTATAGTATTTCACTTTCTTCTAATGCCTGTAGGTGCTGGTAGTTGGTTCCCTTTACTCCTGATATGCTCATTTCCCCTTTTTTTAATCGTTCTGACTGAGGCCTCACAAGCCCATATTTAAGACTTTGTGGGTGTTGTATGGGCGTTTACTTTCTCCTGGATGGAGTTTGCTCTTAATTCTTTGCTTACACTCCCTTCACATTTGATTCTCCATTTTTTTTCTGGGCGCGTATGAGGATGCGTAGACAACTAATATTCCATCTTTCGTATGTCCTAGTACGTTCTTTCAGATTTTAAAGTACCCTCTCAACATCACTTTAACCCCAGGAATCTTGTTCTATATTTTCAGTATCATTGAGTTCCAAAGAGTTTTGTATATTCCTGGTACCACTTGAGCCAGCAGCAGTGGCCACTATGTTGTTTAGTTCAAATACTCCTCGAGGGTGCCAGGAATTGCTTGCATATTCATTTCTAACTTAGCTCTGCTTCTCTCCGAGAGATAATCAAGCAACTGCAGTCCTTTGTGAGGTGACACTCGCTTTATGTATGACTCGGTGCACGGTCACTTCAGCGGTCAGTGAGCGGCCCGGACGCAGGGACACAGGCGGTTTGACGCAGGACAAGAGGCTCTGGCTGCCCCGGGGCCCTCAGCAAATGTCAGTGAGTGGCTGGGCCTTGGCAGCCGGGGAGACTGCTCCTGGCTCCAGGACGCACAGGCCTGCACCTGCCTGGGGCACAGGAAACACATCTGTGCATCCCGCCTTCCAGAATGTGCTCCGGGGCCTCCAGCGTACAGCTCACCCTGCATCCAGTCCCAGCTGCCAGAGAGCACGGCCTAGGTTTCAGCCGACGGGCCTGCAGTGTGCTAGGCGCTCACGGAGGTGGAAGAGGCCGTGTGTCCGCCACCGTCCTCCACCTGCTGGCTGGTGAGACGCACGTGGGACACCGGCTAAGAGCATCCTGAGCTCCCTGAGGAGAGGAGGTTAGTCATGCCCGCTCATTGCCCTCTGTTTCTGAGAAATTATTATGAATTATTCCATGGACGTTATCAACGAGATTTCACCAGAGCGAGACCTGATTAAAGCAAACGAACAGTGTGTGCATATATATATATATACACATATACACACACACATATCTATCTATATACTATGCATACCTGTGTATGTCCGCACACACGCTACGTGTTATATATATGCTTGCATTATACATATACACACACACTATGCTGTGTGTAGTATGATGCTACATACATGCAGCAGTATGTATGCGTGTGTGTATATATATATTGTACTATATCTAGTGGTGTATATTTGGGTATCAGGAAAATATTAGCTTCATGAGATGATTCTAAAAGCATTCCAGCCTTTTATTTTTGGAAGAGATTGTGGAAAATTGATGTTAATTGTCCATTAGGTATTTGGTCCAGTTCTCCCCAATCCTGGACATTTCCTCATCAGGAGTTTTTGATTTATGAAAGTTTTCTGTTCGTTACGGCACTATTCGTGTTACCTGTTTCATAGTAGATGTGTCATGTTAGGGGCTTCGAGGGCCTGCTCTGTTTTCAGCGGGGCTGCTTTGTCCTCGTGTGTAGGGTTGGCCACCGTATTCTCTTATTCCCCTAATGTCCCGATATCACTCCTGGATGGCTGACTGATGTCCTCTCCCTTTCTGCTCCTTCTCCTTTTGCCTCTCTTACTAATTCTGTGTCTTCCACACACCTCTAAACAGGAGCTGTTACGGAAAATTGGGCGATTCATTTCAGAGGCAGGAAGAACTCTACAGAATGTGCGAGGCCTCACTCCGCCGATCTTCTTCATTTCCCAGGAGTCTAGCTTAAGAGTCTTATTTTTAAGATATTTAAACAATGGAAATTAGGAAGTTGTTCTTCTTTAAAACAAAGGTAAACTTATCCAAATGCCCTAAATACATTTTCTTTCGCCTCAGCTGGGCCTTCCGGGAACTCTGCAGAAACGGGCACAGTGGATTTTTGTGGTGACTCAATGTCTGTTCTGACCCGTCATTTGTGTCCTACTTGAAGTAAGAAAACTTTCAAGGGGATGCATTTTACCCCAGCTTAATTCTAAATCATTTGAGATGCCCATCTGACCCTTTCAGAGCTTTATAAGGGAACTGAGTCGTCCTCCCAGACCTCTGAGAAATCCCTTCATGCTCCTCCTTGTAGCTGATATCAGCAGACTAGACTGGTCCCAGGATTTCATTCTTCATTTTAACTGCAGTGGGTTTCCAAACAGTCACGTCATTTTTCACAGCAATACTTCATTGGAGGAACCCCCGACCCCGACTTAAAATGAAAAGTTTAAGGATAACAGAATGTCTATATCTGGATGGAAAAAAATAGTTTGAGAAACAAGAGATCTAACTGTAAACACTACTCTATCGTGTGGACTTTAAGCAAACCCTTAAAATGTCCCGGGTTCTGTTTTCTGGAAAAATACATTTATTTCTAGACCTTAACTGGGGGAGAGGGATTATCACAAAGAATTATCAAACACTGAGTCATGCAGAAGTGAATTGAAAAAGGTATTTACCATTAACGAACCTCATTCCTCCTAATTGTTAGTGGTGTGATTTGGGGACATACTTGTATAAAAATAGGCAACTTTATTTAATTTTTTGTTAAATGAAAGATAGCATTTTAGAAAAGTTGCCAAATTATCTCATTTAAAATAAAGGAAATATGAAGATTGGAGTCATTTAATCAGCTCTTTGATAGACTTGAGGCAAGAAGACATGTCTTCTATTCCTTTTCCAGGCCCCTTTCTTTTCCTTATTTCTGTATCTGCAAATGACAGTTTATGTTACTAAGAGCAGTAGTTTCATCCTATATCTATGCATGACATGTATTCACTTTCTTTTGCAGTAATATTTACTGGAATAGCAAATGTGAAGACAAGAGTATCAAATTAATGGGAATTTGTAAATGAATAGGAGCCAGTCAAAGAGGGTAGATTTATTCTCCGTCATAGTGAGTGGAGAGTTTGCACTTAAATAATGAGATCATGCTCTTCCCACATAGCTAGTTACATGAGCTTCAGATGAAAAGAGTAAAGGCTTCTCCTTCTTCAGCACTTGAAAAATAAATGCAATTTGGCCATCTTTATTTTGATTAATTGAACCATGAGACTTTGTCCTCGGATGAACCATTAAATGAGACACTGATTGCTTAGAAGTCACCTATTCTACCCTGACTATTTATGGAAAGGCTCTTTAACCACCTTTATGAAGGAATGATACATCTGACGGAGACAAAGAGGAACTCAAGCCGATAGTCTAGGGTCTTAGTAAAGAGTCAGCAGGAGTTGGATACAGGTGGAGTCCGCCCGGAGACCAATCGAGGCAGGTGGCAGAGTTAAGAGATGACCTAGGACTCAGGTAGTGCTAGACTCAGGAGTGGGTTAAATCAGGAAGGCAAGAAAGTGCTCAGGCAGAGAGGCATAAAGGTCATGGTTCAAAGATGAGAGAAGCTTAGAATTGTATCTACAGTGGTATCCTCCAGTCAGTGTCTGTCAGTAACAGACTTGTAGTTGAACCACCTGAATGCACCTCTTGTTGCACAAAGGTAGACTGACTATATTTCCTTGAGACAAAACGGCACATTAGGACAGCAAAAACAGGATGATTCTGTGCTGGTGACTAAGGGGAGGGGAGGATGCTGAGCAATCCGAGCAGGAGCAGAGCAGCCAGGCCAGCAACAAGTAGATACTATGTGATGCCCATCAGTGATCACACAGTAACAGTGTGTGGTCTGGCAGGACTTCATAGAAATGGCCAGGGGTTGTGCAAGGAATTTTGGCACCTTACGCAAAAATCAAATTTGGTGCCCTAATAAGCCCCACATGCCTAAAACACATGCTGCTTTAACTGCCCAAGTACCAGAAATGCCCAATAACCCACAGTGCCAAAGATAACCCCACAGTGCCAGAGATAACCCCACAGTGCCAGAGATAACCCCGATAGTACTCACCTGTGGCTCTACCACATTGTTGTGTTTTGCTCCCTTGGAAGAAACAGGTGCAGGTTGGGGGTGGGAATCCTCTTCCAGCAGCTCCTGTTTCTTCTCAGGGGCAGGAACTGCAGTAGCAGCTGTGGTCCACTGCGGTCAGTACCAGCAAAGGCTGTCTTTAATGTGGGTCAGAAGGGGCGGTTCCTTTTGGGCCCCCTCAACAGACTGGGCCCAGCGGGCAATTCATCTGCCCCTCTTGCCCCACATAACAACGGTCCTGGCTTACTAAAAATGGGACAAAATTGACATTTATATTAAAACAACAAGGTGGTTGAGTATAAAAAAAAAATGGTACTGTCCCATTTAAAACAGAACACATGAGCAGCCTAAGTGAAGGAGAATGAAAATCTTCTCAAGTTTTCTGTAATAACTGGTATTTTTGTTCAATTCGTTTTCTGATTCTTTGTCCATTTCCTTTGGTTTTATTGCCTGTCTTATTGATTACCTATTGATTTCTTGATAACTTCTGGTTATTACTCTCATTACACATTTTGTTCTTGGGATTTTTGCTACTCTTTTTTTCTGGTGAATTCTTAGTGGTTAAGATGGTTTGAAAAATTACTGCAAGTAGGTGTTCCTACAATTAGTCCTTTTTGCTGTTTATAAGAAGAATATTCACTATGAGATGATTTAAAGCCTAAGACAGAATTCTCATTCTTTTGTAAACAAATAGAAGCAATAAAAGTTAAAAATATATATATAAGCCATAAACTTACACTTGATCAATTTTAATTTGCTTTTTGCTAAAGCAATTGTCTTGGAAATCGATGTAATAATACTCTTCGTGCTGCTTCCTACTTTCACTAATTTGGGGAAATTATTTTAGAGACATTTCAAGGCCTGTTTCTAGAATAAATGTATTCCTCTGTCAATGAAAATGGGAAAGGATTAAAGGGCACATTAACATACAAAATGTAAAATGAAACTCAGCCATTGCTGAAAAGTCAAACTTCCATGCTGCTAATTCTGGTAGCAAAATAAACTTTTACGTACAATGTCAGTTTTGCTAGTGGACAAAGTTTAAACAAATGCAAACTGCTCAACTGAAACTAGTCTCCCCAGCTTTCAACTTAATTTTTTTTTTTGACAAATCAAAAGTGAACAATGCTTGACAGCTCTTTATCATTCCATAGAGGTAGCCTCACATTTTTGTGGATGTTTATCCGTAATTTTTTTTTTTTTTTTGCTTCTCACCTTTAATATCCTGGAAATGTCAAACCCTCTTCATTTTCTAAGATTTTTCTAAGATCTTTGTTATTTGAAATGGGGAGGTACTCAGAATGTTCTAAAAGGAGGTTTTTATAAACTTGTATTCCCAGTATTCTAGAAACAGTGCTTTAAAATTTTTAAATGGAAACATTTGTTTTCAGAACAGTGGGTTCTTTTTGGGGAGCATACTTTTAACACAGTCTTTTATTTTATGAAATTGGCACAAAACAGTCTTTTATTTTATGAAATTGGCACAAAATACTCCTTATGTGATCAGTACCAATGGTCCATCTGACTCATTCATTAGAAGTCGCTGCTTTCTAACTTCTCTGATTTGTTCTATGTACCTCAAAGAAAATTTCAGTGGACGTAGGAAGAGGGTGGTGTGTTACCAACAAAATCAAACTCTGGTTGAGACTCAGGAGAACTGGTCAGTCAGAAGCATATACAGAGGAAGAAAGTTTGTCTCCAGCATACTCGTCTCCCTTCTCCTCACTCCTCTGTTAAGCCTTCTCCCCAACTCTCTACACACACAATTCTCCACCTCTTTCCCCTCCTCTTCCAAATATAACACACATGCAAATGTCCATTCATTCATCAAGCATCTGTCCTCTTTCCTCTCGTGTTGTATTAACCAGTCACTGAGAGCCATAGATCGAGCACATTCCAGTGAAATGTTAAGTAACGATGCAATGTCCCTTCCTGAGAAGGTCACACTGATAGGGATACTGGAAATGCACAAACTTACTTGGTTCCTTGCTCCCCATCTATCTAGCCCTACCTGGGACCAAACTCTCATCCACAGAGAGTTAACTTCCCCATGAGCAGAGATAATTCAACTCTTTCTATAAAGGCCAGACAGTAAACATTGTGGGCTCTGTGATCTGGGAGCCCGGCACTGCCCTGAACATGTCTTTTGGAGATGCCATGTCCCCAAGTTCAAGGATGTGTCATCCATCGTCTGTCTCCTAAAGAGATTCTGCTCCTGGCTTCTCTGTTGAAGTAAGTGGTAACAGACAGCCCCCAGGACAACAGGAGAGGAAAGAAGCCTTGTCTGGTGTTTTCCCCGCAGCACCTCTTTACCCTCTCTGCTCTCTTTACTCCTCTCTGCTCTCTCTGCTCCTCTCTACTCCTCTCTGCTTTCTCTGCTCCTCTCTACTCCTCTCTACTCTCTCTGCTCCTCTCAACTCCTCTCTACTTCGCTCTACTCCTTTCTACTCTCTCTGCTCCCTCTACTCCTCTGTACTCTCACCCAGTCTTGCTGAGGCTCCTTTCCTGAGCTTTCCACGTTACTATGAATTGTCCTCTTCCCTTTCTCACTTGAATTTTGCTGAACTCCACATCATTTATATTCTATGATTTCTGTGTCTTTTCAGGGGTGGGGGGTATAACAAAATAGTTTCAGGTTTCTATTAAGCACATATCATTACCAGTGACAGATTTGCACCATGCCTCCCTTCAAAAGCGCATGCTCACTTGCTCGACAAGCAGAAACAGGCGACACAAGCCCACCGCATTGCTTTAGCACCCCAAGATGCGGCAGCGTCTGCAAGCATTCACTGGGCATGAAGGGCCGGCTGCTGTGTGTTTTAATCAGGCATTCCTGCACGGTCCTGGGGGAAACCCTCCAGCACCCAGGTGTCCTCAAGGAAGAACCGCTGGATGCGCAGAGGTGAATGACAAGGACGTGGTCGTGGAAACAAGGGAACTAGCCCGCGCCGTGATGGTGATCATGTCACACTACGCAAGCGTGTCAGAGCATCCCGGTCCAACCCAGTGTCGTGTGGTGCACAGCTCGATGCTCCTGGGACAGTCACAGCAGATGTGCAGAGTTGCAGGCCTCAGAGGCGACTTGGAGGGGGCTGAGAGCAGACACAGGAGACTTCCACTTATTTTCTTCTTTTTTAAGGATCCGTTTCTTACCTGGATTTTCTTTAATGGACTCTCCTTCGGGGCTCCTTGGGAGGGACTCGCGAAGCCTCACGATAGGATAACACTGTACTTACTCCAGAAGAGACCTCGGCTTCATGATCACGTCCAGCTCTGGTTCGTCTTGCTGGCTCTCCTAAGCGGATTCAAACGGTGTCCATCCTAAAGCACCCCCGTGACTGAACGGGGATCAGCTGACCCACTTCGCTTCTCCTCGTGTCTCCAGCCCGGAACTGAGGACACGACTGAATGAAGAGAAACGGTGCCCAGAGACACTCAGCTGCGTGTCCCGCCTGCTGGGGTCCGTCTCGGGCATGGAAGCCGCTCCCTGCACCGAGGCCACGAGGCCATGTGGCCACATAACACACAGATGCTTTGGTCAAAGATCAGGGCCACGTCCAGCGTCCTGGATTCAAACCCAGGATTTTCCGAAACTGGTTAGGACGTGTCAGGACAGTCCCGTCCTCTCATGTTTCCTGGACTTTTGCTAAACGGGAGTGCATTTCCGCGACCCTGGAAAGGACCCCTTCCTGAACCTGATTGCCACGTCCGAGCTGGAGCAGACGCGCTAAGCAGCGCATCGGGAGGTTCCAGATGTGCCGAAGGCGACGCCTGCCCACCGAGTGCCTAACGAGGGGTCCAGTGGCCCCAACATTCAGCCCGGTTTCTAAATCTAATCTTTCTTTTAATTACATGGATTTTTTAAAACAAAAAGTTTAATGCTTATTTCCCTGGTTTTAACAAAGCAATAAAATACTGTTTATGAGCATTTTTTAGCAAATAGTTGTTCCTGTATATTTAGAGTTGAACATAATTTGTGGCCAGGCTTTTGAAATTGCGTGTGTGTGTGTCTGGATGTCTGTGTATCTGGGTGTGTTTCTGTGTGTGTCTGTGTGTGGGTCTGTGAGTCTGAGTGTGGGTCTGTGTGTGTGTGTCTGTGAGTCTGTGTGTGTGTCTGTGAGTCTGTGTCTGTGTCATGTGTCTGTGTGTGTGCCTGTGAGTCTGCGTGTGTGTCTGTGTGTGTGTGTCTGTGAGTCTGCGTGTGTGTCTGTGTGTGTGTCTGTGAGTCTGTGTGTGTGTCTGTGAGTCTGCGTGTGTGTCTGTGTGTGTGTGTCTGTGTGTGTGTATGTGAGTCTGTGTGTGTCTGTCTGGATGTGTGTGTGTATCTGGGTGTGTGTCTGTATTGTGTGTTGTGTGTGTGTGTCTGTGTGTGTACACGTGCACACTTTTGATGTTTTCGGTGCTGTAGAAATGCGAACAGCATTTCGGTTTTCTAAAATTAGACTAACAACTTAGCAGGACTGAAATCCTTAACGTCTCCCTGTGGATCACGAAACAAGGCTGCTGAGTAACAACTCTACACGGCGCACTTGGAATTTCTTGCTAATAACTGAGCTCGTGTTGTTTTCAGTGTGACTCTGCTGCAGCTGCCTGTCTTCTCGCTTGGAGTTCAAATGCTGGAGTCGCCTGGCTGTTAGGAGGGATCTCACACCGTTTTCTCCCTCAGCGGGGCACCCAGGGGGGCATGAAGGGACCACGGGGCAGGGCGAGCCACCGCCCCACACACTTCCATAAGGTCCGTGGCCGTGGGAAAGAGTAGGGATGGTGAACTGAGTTACTTTTTACGTCTATGGCCTCGCTGTGAGTGTAATAAAAGAGATGCTCATCAAGGGTGAATGAGTGCAAATCAGAAAATCACTTTTAAAATCTTTACTTGACTATTTAAAAATAATCATTTCCAGAAATGCTGGAGGCTGAGCTAATCGCCGCTTCTCCAGGTTCCGTGTGAGTTGTTAGCTCCCCTTCCCTCCGCCAGTGTGAGTCCATTGAGAATAGTGTCTGGAGCCGCACTGAAGATATTGCACACGAGTGGCTCCAAGAAACTCGGAGCACTGGGCGGTGGGTCTTAAGGTTTCCGTGAGTCCGGCGTTCTTCAGAGAGACCGCACGGCACATCTCAGAGTCCCTCACCTGTGTCAGCAGGCGTCACCATCGCCGTCCTGTGGGGCGAGTGTGGGAGCGGGAGTGTGGGTGCGAGCCTGGCTCCACGGGGCTGGGCCGAGAACCCAGAGACCAGACCCTCCCTCGGCCACCTGCTACCTCCTTGTCCCGCCTGCCGTAGCCTCCCACTGCAACGTGGGTGACACCGGCCCCTCTCGGAGGCGTTTGCCACATGGCACGTGGCCCACTAAGTCACCGCAGCTGTCACGGTCGCTGCCCCTGGTCCCCGTCACCTGGAACGCGCCCTCCTTCCCACCGGTGCCTCCGATCGCCCGGCCTGGCTGCCTGGGAGCCATAGAGTCCTGGGCGCCAGTCTGGCTTCTGTGAATGGAGCAGCCTGGGCACGATCCTGCCCACTGTCAATGGAGGGCTCCAAGGTGACGCAAATCCCCAACCCAATAAGGAGACCAGCGACCGCCGGGTAACAGGTGGGCTCCTGGGTCGTGGGCTGACGCCTGGTGCCAACAAGAAACACACAATTCTGAATGACTATTGAAGAGACACTAAGAAATGCAAATGAAAAATCAGTAGTGAAAAATAATAATGTTAATCACATGAGATGCAGGCATACGGAACCAACTGGGATAGACACCATGTCATGATGGGAGACGCAGCATCAAGCAGATATGGTGGTCACATGCCATCTACCAGACAGCATGGAAACAGACGCACTAAGATTGGAAATATCTGTCAAGAAATGTGACAAAATAGCTCTGTGCTAGAAGGCCTTCACATACAGCAGGTGACATATCTATAAGCTAAATAATGTCACTTATTAATAATACTGTCTAATGTCTTCAAATGGTCACTAACGAGATCGAGTTGTCTCTACTTGCAGACATTGGATCAGCAGCCCAAGGCTCAGCTTAGCCTCTTTATGACACACTGTCTGATGTAGCTTTGAACAGACACCTATTTATAAGGGGAAGTGATGACTTTTTGGAGAGTCTCAGGATTTACACCAATTAGAGGCAGTCATTTCCATGGGTAACCTTACTTTATTTAGCTCCTCTACAATGGGAAGAAAGTTCTAGAACATTAAGACACAGCGACCATTCAAAGAGGCTTTGCTACTTCTCTCTTGTCTAATCAAGGCAATCATAAGCAACAGCCAGATGTTCCATGCACTCAGGTCCTCCAGCAAAAGTGGAATATCTTCCCTGTCCAAGCAGTGTAGATGATGGACCTCATCCAGCTCACTTGGGTCTTGGGTAAACACAGGGTTTTGTCCACAACCCACAGACAAGCTCAAGGGAATGACTGGGCAATTACTTTAATGGAGGATGTGTTGTAACTTCCTTTATTACCTTCCCTGGAGCAGAAACCAAGGACCTCAAGAGGTACCCAATTACAATACATTCTTCAATCATTTGAGGCAGCTTCAACAGGGAATTCAAGTCCAATTATCTTTAAACTTCTTCGGGTTACAAAAGACTAGATTTGATTCTACTCCCTAAAATCAAATCAAGTGATATATATGTGTATATAAATATATATGCCATACACATGACACATAGATATAAATATATAAGACATTTATATTAATATATGTATGACTATAGAGAGGTTTTACATAGGAAATTGTAATATGTGTAATTTACCTTCTCTCCTTGTTCCAGCATGAAATTTAGCCTGTGGGAAAAGAAGAGGAAAGGACGCAGGGATCTTTTCACAACCTGGATGTTAGTCACACCTTATTAATACCACATTCTTCCCAAGAGGGATGAGAGGGGCCACAGCTTCGTGCTACCAGTCTTTGGAGAGGCCCCCACCACACCCGTATTGCAGACAGAGTCAGACGAGGGTGCAGGTCACGACTGATAAGGGACAGGACAATTACACATAACTCAGAGGTTCTGAGCATGAGTTACTAAGATAACCCAGAATAAAGGGGATCTTTTAGAGCAGGAATGAAATTAGTTCACAATAAATGATGTATTTGCTATCTGTGGAATCCCCGAGGGGAAGAACATACTAAAATTTGGAGGAGGAGGAGGAGGAGTACTCGGTCAGCTGAGATGGAGGAGGAGGAGGAGTACTCGGTCAGCTGAGATGGAGGAGGAGGAGGAGTACTCGGTCAGCTGAGGTGGAGGAGGAGGAGTACTCGGTCAGCTCTGCAGGAGGAGGAGGAGTACTTGATGAGCTCTGGAGGTGGAGGTGAGGTACTAATGAATCCTGCAGGAGACCCCCAGGTAATAGATTCAGTTGGGCAGTTACTCTCTAGGTTTCATGGAGGAAGCACTGCGTTAATGCTTCATCCACCATGGTCCATCTACCTGTCAAGTCACTGTGGCCCTGGGTCACGGGTCAACTCATCAGATTGCAGTGAACATTCCTCTAATCACAGCCGCTCACAGCAGCAGACACCCACTCCTTGGCCATCCTCCACGAAGGCTGCAGGTTGAGAGCAGCACTGCTGGCTGGACTTGGCTCTGCAGTTCATCACATTCAGCCGTGATCTGGGCATGTGCTCATTACAGCCGAGCACAGGAGGCTCAGAGATGAGCACACAGTCCATTCCCACTGCGCTGATCCACACTGTTAACCTAAGCTTGTGACAAGGTCAAGGCCAGCGTCACCTGGAAACATGTCATTGTCTACAAGGATGCAGGGTGAGGTCAGGGAGAAAATAAATAATACTGTGAGCACATAAGTATTACATTTCTGGATTACTACCAATCTTGCTTCATTTAAGATGCCTTTCTTCACTGTTTACACAAATGTATGAATGACCCATCGTAGATTTTTATTTTTTTCTTCCCTATGTAAATTATACCCACTTGTTTCTAGTAAATGCACTCCAGATTTTAATTGCTCATTTTTTTCAATTTGATGCAGGCATTGTGATTTTTATGTAGATTTTTAATGTAACAAGTTTGACTTTGTAACATTGACAAATTCAATTTTATTCAGTCAAATATGACCCGTGTTCTGGAGGACCAAGGTCATTGGAAAACACTTTTTCAGCAAGCACAGACTCTCATGAGATGATTTCCCATAACAAAATCAATAGTGTTTGAATATGCAGCTGTGAAGTATCTTACCTGCTTAGTCAAAGAAAATATATAGTTTTAAAGACTTCGTTAAATATCAAGACAATTTTGCTGTTCTTAGGAGAACTTGTTCAATATTTCATGATCATCTTCTCTGCAGGAGAAGCTAAGAAAATAGTCTATTAATCACAGTGGTATTAAAACTGTCACTTGCTGCTTACATGTGTAATAAAGTAATCAGATACAATTGATACCGAGATGAATGACCCACATTAACATTTTCTGCTCAAAGTTCTAAGATTGCTCCTTTTCATGATGATTTCAATAACTAAACTTCTCAATTTGTAAATGAAGACAAATGCAAAGACAATTTTTTAGACTCTGAATTTGAAACAGAATACGAGGGGCCTAAGATGGGCTGAGAGTAAAAGAATTCTGAAATGGTCACGACAAATATTTTTATCTCCTGGCTTTTTTTTTTTTTTTTTTTTTTGACATTTGCAGAAAATTCTCCATTGTTTTATTTTTAAAAAGCTAGTAGAAGCATGTGAACTTAAGTAAGTAGTTTCCTCCTGTATTATTATTTCAGGTTTTTTGCACTTGTGTCGGAGGAGTTGGACTAGAATCAGTATGGTGCATGCAGCCCACGGAGCTGTCCACTGGATTAAAGGATCTGGGGTGGGAAAGAAGTCCCTGGAAATAAACCACAGAAGATTACACAGCACATGTCGTTACTGGCTTTCAAGCCCCCGGTCTTTCTCTTTCCTTGCCAGTGGAATCCCAGCGGCTCAGAGCCACCAGGTTCCTGGTTTAAAATCTTGCTTCCACAAGCGTCTGACTTTGGTGGGAACACAGGGCCCAGATGTGGCCACGGGATTTAAGCAGAAACCTTCTGGGTGAGCCAGCGCAGCAAGCAATTGTAACCTAATGTTTGCAGATGTCCTTCCTGAGCATTTTGGGTTAGAAAACATCCACTACCATTAGCTGAGCAGAAAGAATGAAGGAGCTCAGAACATAAATACTTAAGCCACTGAAGCTAGGCTACTACCCCTGGATTTCTTTCCTGAACAAATAAGCAAGCAAAGCCTGTTAGTTAAGTCAGTGTAATTGGCTTTCTGTTACCTGCAGTCGACCTAATCCCTGACTCATAAAATCCCTTTCGGGTCATCTGTATGCTAGTAACGTCAGAAACACCCTGAAAAGTCCGACAGTAAGTCCTCCATTTAGCTTGGTTTGACATGGAATTTCTGTCACTTACCTGATCAGATGATACCTGGCTTCTCCGATGAACCGCCATCCTCCTGAGCACGCGTTCACGGAACGTTGAAGTGGAGCTCTCAAAAGGCACACGAAGCTGGCATGTTGTCATGACATCGTTAAAAACATAAACGGCAGCATCCAAAGCCATACCTGCCTCTGGAGCCCATGTTTCTCAGGGACGATGATAGACGTGACCATTAAAAAACTGTCCCCACCCAAGGGTTAGTTCTCCATCTCCGCAGGGGCTGGTTATGCCAATGACCTTGGGGCACCCGGGCCAAGAGCCTCTGAAAATCGGCTTTCTTCTTTGCTCTGGTTTGTACAGGGGTTTGCACAAGTCTGAGATGCGTGATGACCTGTGTACTTCCTGAAAAAAGTGCCCCAGATTGACATGGCCTTGGAGGTGGATCTGTGTGTCTGCCTGCTGGGGTCACGGGCATCTGGGCAGCACTCTCTCAGGAATATTTGAACCCCGTCTCTTACTCCTCTACCTTATCATTGAGACATCACTTCGCCTTCTCTTTAATTTACACGGGCACGTTGATGTCTACCCACAGACAAATAGACTAAGAAACGAAGCATGAAAACGTTTTGACCGTTGCAGTATTTTTGCAAAAACTACCTGCATCTAAGAATGGAGATCATCATGGTTCTAAACCTTATTTCTCTACTTTCTGTGAAACCCAGATGAACCCCCACGGAAGTTAACTGCTTTGACTCTTACCCTGTATTCTACATGAAGAGGAAGCGCGCAGAGCGAAGTAACTGGGGGGAAACAACGGCTTTCATACGGACAGATGCACAGATACCTTTCTACTGCGTCTAGCATCATGCTGTTTCAATACAGGTGTTTCGAAGGAGCGTTCAATTACATTGAAATGATTACTCTCGCAGGACATTCACGCTCTGACCTGGAATTAGACTAGAAATTGGGTAACTTCCAGGTGGTTCAATTTGTCCTGTGCGCTCAGCCAGACTGTACAGCTGTTTCCTGGCCCCTCAGACAAAGGAGTTGCAGTAAATTTGGAAGGTTATCAAGTCCTTCGCCTCCATGCCTCTAGGCTCTGCCTCTGGGAGCCGAGGGGCCAACCGGGAGGCTGGGAAAGAGCGCCAATACCTGGGCAGGGATAAAGGAGCACTGGGCACACAGGACGGGACCTCTCGATGGCAAGAGCGCTGCAGCAGCCCAGGACTCTTTCGTGGGCGTGAGCAGGGGAGCTTCTGTGTTGGAGCTGACAGCAAGGAAGTTGGTCACTAACCCCAGAGGAGGAATAAAGGAGAGAGCGACGAAGGAATAAACTTGTCTACCCAACCCATTCTGCCCCCTCTGCCTGGAATTCACAGAGGAACATGGGTGTGTGAGCTTATTTGGACTATCAGACCTTGAGAGGGTGAAAACTCCGAGGGCATCATGCTGGAAAAAGAAGCAAGAGCCCGTGGAAAGACGGCATTTTAAACCAGGTAGACTTTTGTTGCCTTAGGACCATGTACAAGAAGATTATAGGAAGCTCTGAGGAGGTCAAATGTCTAGATAACACAAAAATAACTAAAAGCGGGGAGAATTCAAAAAAGAGGAAGCAATCTTATACGAGATAAAGCTGGGGGCAGGAGGGTGGCAGAGGAAACCGTATCAAAGGACAAACTCATAGAGAGAAGTCAAGGTAAGTGCTGATCAGCCTTTGGAGCGGCTGTGGTCGGCGAGCCTCTCAGGCATCCTCTGGAGACAGCACTGGTCTGCTCACTGCAGGGGTTCAGATAATGATGGTACAGTCTTGTGGGTGATGCTGGGGCTGCTCTGGGGTCCCGTGGAGCACAGAGACAGGAGCCCATGGCAAAGTAGGGCAGCACACAAAGAATAAGTAAAAACGGCAACTGAAATCTTGTCACAGTCACTTCAGGAAACATGCATTTCAAACAACAGAAAAGATCAAGTGTTCCTGAAATATCGGGACCATATATATATATATATATATATATATATATATATATATATATATATATATATATATATATATAAACAGTTGGGGACATCTTGCTGTTATGAAATATAGGTACTCTTAAATCCCCTTTTAATCTCTGTCTAATCAAAAGCGTGACGGGGCCACTGGAGAGCCTGCAAACTATATTTTTAGAATGAAGAGATATCTGACAATTGGGGGAAAGTTTGATGAGGAAACGTTCTCAAACATAAGATAACGTACTGAATCTGAAAACTGTGGACTGGTGACATTTGGGATGGCAAAAAAAATTGTGAGGGACAGGAAATGAAATCACAAATAATTGTTAATATCCATGAAGAGAACAAAATCCCGGGAGAGAACCACAAATACACACTCGTTCTGGAAATCCTGTGAGTCTAATGGAATCTTCTCTAACGGTGGCTTGGATTATTAATTTTATCACCTTAACCCTTCATTTGAACTTCAGCAAAGGCATATGTTTAGCCCCTTAAACGCGCTCTGTGACCATGAGGCTGGTTGATAAGGTTGCTCCTGATGACAGGGTGGTGAAGCTAAACCCATCATTTCAGGCATAACTGTGGTCTCTTTTAATGTTGCAGTAGATAATATATTTCAGATTCATAACCTGCTCACAGTGCACAGTTAAGTGTTTCACTAGACAGTTCCTTGCTTCCCAGTAAATGGAGCAGGATTTTGAACCAGAGCAGAACTGAAGGCAGGAGTTGGGAAAACCCAGTCTCCAGCCCTCAGAGTCTCACCCTCACCATGCCTTCTCATTTACAGGTGACTCCTTCCTTCCCGGGGAAAACAGGTTCATTCTTAAGACCTCTCCATGCTTCTCTTTACATATTTCTACTTCAAATACTCAGTGCAATTTTATTCATGGACACGTTCTACTTGGCTGGAAAAATATCCACTCTGTTCCTATCTCTGCAGAAATTAAGTATGTATCATCATCCCATCATAAAAGATTTATGAGGAATCGGTACCACATCCGAAGAAAGCCCTGTGTTAACTAAGACACTGAGCCTGGGGAAGTCGAAGCCTCGCATGGAAAGTGGCTGAGAAGACTCTCCCAAGATTTGTCATGTTAGTGAAGACGTTGTTAGATTAATTTGTTTTAATTTCATAATCTCAACATTTTTGCAGATAGAATTCTTCTTTATTAAATGAGCAAATGGACTGGGGTCACCATGTGGGGGCTTATATTTTGCAAGGAGACTTCGTTTTATGTCATCAAGAATAGGAATGTTATTTACACTGAAACATTCAAATCTATAAGGATTTCTGGTGCTTCTGGAAAATGCCTTAGTAAATAGCATTGTTATGCTTCTGATGCAAAATGTGGTGCTCCCCTAGGCAATAAAGAGAACAAGATACACAAATAAAACAATATTTTTAATAAGACGCATTAATGCATCTGTGACTTGGAATAACAATACTATGAGAAAGGGCTTCCAAATTCCGAGAAAGTTGAACTGTGGGGAGTCAATGAAAGAGGATGCTGATGGCTACAGAACTCAGACTAACCTGGAAGAATTTCCAAGGGAGGAAACTGGCGTCGACACACTTTGGGTGACTATCAGGATATGTGGGCTGCCTGTGGGGAAGTCCTTGATATAACATGGTGACTGAATAAAGAATCCCACTGACCCGCCATGTTTCAGGAAGCGTTGAGTGGATGACATGGAGTGACATGAATGTCGGCAGAGTCACAGCTGCTCATGTCATTGTATGGAGAAAGAAAATCTAGACTCACCTTCCGCCTCTGTCCTTCCCTCCTATTTTGAAGAAGTAGCGCAAACTAAGATTCAGAGGTTTTAACATAAAATAATAATAATGCTGACAAAGACAATAAAAATAATCATGCCTGCTTTAGAGAGTTTTGAAAAACTGACTTATGGAATGGACATAAAATGCTGTAACTATAAAACAATATACCGATGCATCGATAATATTTTATAGTTATTATAAGGTGGTCAGAATTCTGTGCTGGGTCATTTTATTCGCAGCTAGTTACATCATGCGTCATTTTTCCATCTTTAAGCCAAACAGGGCTAGGTTATTTTTCTAGAGAACGAAGCCATTCTTTCTTTTCTGCAAAGTGGGTACAAAGTTCTGGTCTCTGAAAGCTCCAGGGGAGGAGCATTAAGATCAGCCTCTGGGGGATCTGTGGCCCAAAGGCTACGGTTAAGGAGGCGAGAAGTGAAGTGAGTGAGTGACCAGTGTCTGGAGACTAACTCCTGGGAGCCACGCCCTGAGCGCAGGTGCTCTCAGGTGCAGACGTAGGTCCCCTCTTGTTCCTCTGAACTTCCTCTCTCCTAGTATAATGGAATGGAACTTAAAAACAATGCCAAAGGCATAAGAGATGCACACCAACCAATCAGAAACTTTTTCATGATACCTTTTGAGTACCAAGTATGCCAACCATCATGAAAGAGATTTTCAAATATTCTACATGTTTGCCATGTAGAGATTGATGAGTTTCTCCTTTGTTTTTTAAAAAATAATTTGAAAGTAGTTTTTTTTCCCCTTTATCTCCTAGAGCACGTTTCCTTAAGATGGAGTCATTTTTCAGACGAATGTTGATTTTATTTTTCTGTGCTCCTTCCGACTTCTCGCTGTTCCCCCTCCACTGACTTTGGGAGAACAGGGAGGCTTCTCCAGGGCAGGCAGCGTCCGCACACGGGTGTCCAGGGACATCCCTCATGCAGGGTGGGTTTAATCGCTGGAGAAGTGCAGCGTCACCTGTTGAAACGGCAGATAGGTAGAAACAATGAGCAGGAGAAGGTGAGAGAATGTTCCTTTGTTCTGAGACACGAGCCCATTTCTCTCACTCGATGCTCACTTCTCATTTTAGTCCATCTCTGCACTTCACGGCTGAGATTCTGCGGCTTTGATCTGCACTTTTCTCTCCCTCCTGCGCTGGTGTCTCTCGCGGGGCGTCAGATTCCACGCAGACGCCTTTCAGTGCTATCGCGACTCCTGTCCAAAGCAGGGACTCCCTTCCCGTGTCAGACTCTGCCTCGGAAGGGACAGCCATCTCTTCTCGCTTGTTCATTTGTTCTCTGCTGCACCGTAAGTGCCATTGAGTGTCTCAGTGACGCCTGAACAGGAGAGGAGAAGGGAAGTACAAAGATGTTATGAGCAGAGGGACAGGACAGCCACACGGCTCCGGAAAGCTGTCCACACACCGTACTCAATACTTTCCACTCTTTACCGCTTCCCTTCCAGCCCTTTGAGGACTCACCCCACCTTCCACAGCCTAATCGTCTAAACAGGCGAGAGCAGCATTTCACGCTAAAATGTCTGTCAACAGAGCTCTCTTCTCTTGATAGCAGGGACCATCTTCAAGGTTTTCGACTTTCTTTTCTAGATAGACATTGTCTGACTTCCAGTCTCTAAAAACTCTGTTCTATTCAGGTGTGTTTTATTTTTACATCTAAGTATAAAAGTTTCAGCCTCCAATTTTTCACCTCCTAGACTCACATTCTTTGCCTCCCCCCAAAAACAGGTGGACTAGGGGAGGGAAATCGGGGTGAGGGGTCAAACTGACAGTAAGAGAAGGCTCTGGAAGCCGGGCCGTGGACGAGGTGTGATGTACACATTGATCAAGGCGTGAATCTACTCCCTAGGAGCTTACACAGTTTGCTAACCGATGGACATTACTATTTTAAAGTGGAAAGTATTTCCCTGCCCCTTGATTCTGAATTCAGCTCTGTGAGGATGATTCCTCCGTGAGCCATTAGCAGAGATGGTGCCTTTAGGGTCTGGCTGGGGGAGTGCTGACTTGTCTGCACTGCTCTTGCATTTGTCAGCCGCACACATGACCAGCCCAGCCTGCTGGCTGATGGACCCTGTGCAGGACCACATCACCCAGTCACCCAGCCAAGGCCCTCCTGCTTCAGCCAGCGACAGTCCATCCCCACCTGCGAGTGGCCGGCTCCGTCCCGGGACCTGCCGGATCAGGCGAGCAAGGCCTGCGGAGGGTGCCGGGCATCTGAGCTCCGGATAAGAAATGCGCTCTGCTCCGTGCCTGCACGTGACATGCTGTGTGCTTGTCCACGGAGCTGTGACAACAGAAGCCTGACACACACGTGCATCCATTACACACAGCCCAGAAATGCGGGGCAGGGTGAAAATAAGGTTCTGAATAGTTAGCCAGCATTTGCACAACTGTGAATACATTTGAGGATAAATTTAGAGTCCCAGGCCATGTTTCTTAAAGCCACTTCCCCTAAAAGCCCTCAGCCTAGTAATTCTCCAAATCTTCAAACCGCCCTTGAGCGGACCTGTGCGAAATTGCGTGAGCTGCAGTGGCTCCATCCTGGACGAGGCTACTTTCCACCCGAGACCCACGTGCCTCCTTCCAGGCCCCTCATTGCTGTACTCACAGGATGTAAAGAAGCCTGTAACTCTTCAGGGGACAAAGATGTCTGTGTCGGGACGTGGATCAGTGTGGCTACCAGGCATTTACTTAATTAACTGACAAGAAAAACACATCCCAGAGCAGAGTCTGAGACCCTTCGGCTCTGGGGGTGTGTGGGTCCCTCGTCCACCGAAGACCCATCCAGCAGCTGTGGCTTGAGGACCTGCCTGTGCGTCACCTAATAAATTGCTGTTAGATTTCATCCCTCTTCCTCGGACCAATCACCTTCTCGGCTTAGGGGAGCTTAGCTGTTCCCCGAAGCCCAACAGCACTCAAATGATTTACTCTTTATTTTTTGACTCTTACGGTGAAATTTAACATTTATATTATGTAGTTCTCTGGATATTTTAATCTTAATTTGGTATGCCTAACAGTCCCTGTGCAATGCTTTAGGAAAGATGGAAATATTTTCATTGTTAGTTTTATTTGCTATGTTACACGTTTCATATAACATCTAGTTAGCTGTAAAAAACAACTCCTTCCATTAAAAAAGACAGTTAGCCCTCAATTGCAGCCACAATACTACATATTCGAGTGCAGTGAGTTACGGGTGCCCACTCGGTGCTGCTCAATCATGGGCTGTCCAGCGAATTGCACTTTACTTCTTAACCCAGCATTTCTCCGAGGAATAAATAGGTTGAAATATTTCAATGACCACATAAAACATCTTTAAACGTCTAAAACTGAAGCCTTTAAATGTTCGGTAGCAGATATGAGGCAGAAACAAATCGTACGAAACAATCCATTTTCATTAAACTTCCGTAAGTTTGATAATCAAGTTCTATACTCAAGTACATTATATGCATTCGAGGTGCCTGAAACTTATTTCTCCCTGTCTTACCCTGACATCCTCTAGGTGCTCAAGGGAACATCTAGGGACTTTGAAAGAAATAACCGTGCTCCTTGAATACCAGGAAATGTGGGGAAAAAAATGCAAACCGGAAAGCAGCAAGATGGATTCTTGATGCAATAAAGCTAAGGGACTCTCTTGCACACAGTCACACGCACACGCACAGAGCCAGAGCACACTCACCCCCAGAAGAACAGATCTCCCACGTAAACTTGACAAGGGTCCCCCACCCCGCACTGTCCGTCGAGGCGTCCCTGGTTTTGGATACTGGAGAAGGAAGCCGGACAAAGCCTGTGTCGGACCCCTCTTCCTTCCTGGCCCTCACAGTCCATGGGGCCATGTTGCCGCCACAAGGGAGAAGCTCCTCGCAGACAGAGAAGTGCTGCAGCAGTTCAGCCTTCTCAGCTTTCTTCGGGATTATCCGAGAGGAAGGTCAGCCGTGGGCTCTGCGGCGTCTTCTGAAGACAGGCCGCCATACTGGAGCAGCCCTTCATGAAGCCCGTTTGCATGATCAGTCTGGGCTGAGACACGGTCACCCCCCATCCGGAACACTCATGAAATACACTGGATGGCTCGCGTGTCCCAGGCGTGTCCGAGATGGAGTAGACGGTGTGAGAGGGTGCAGTGGGGATCCCCCCGTTGCGGTGTTTCTGCTGTGCAAGTGAAAATCACAGGAGCCGGGAAAGACCCTGAGACCCCCCCCGGATACGAAGAACCTAAGCTCCACAGCAGTCAGTGCTGCGTTGTGCCCTGTGCCGGACTTCCCTGCCAGAGAGTAACTTGGGGAGACCCCACAGAAGTCAGCAGTGCCCCTGAGTGGACACCAGTTCCAACACGCTGGTCACGGCCTCCCGTCTTGCGTGCACCGCTCTGCAGCGCTCCCAGCAGGTCGAGGCGCTCAGGACAGCTAAGGCGTCATGTTGTGACTCTGCCCCACAGTATTCTAAGCTTCCAAGTTGCTAAGAGACAGGATCTTAATTATTCTCCCAACAAAAAAGAAATAATTCTGTCACCCACTAGAGGTGTTTGCTAATGCTCTGGGGGTAATCTCAATTTTTTTTTTAAAAAAGCAAGAAAACAGAACAATGACTACAGAAGAAATAAGGAAATTTTTTTTCCACCATGAAAGAAAGCGAAAGAACTTTTAAATGTATTTTGAACACGACTGTAATTATAGGCATTACCTCTCTCCTTAGTGATTTGGTGACTAACACTCTGTAAGCCATGACTCACAGAAAGATGGTAAAATAAAAGGTGATTCCAAATAAAAACACAATGTAATGTTCAGTACACTAAATAAATTACATAGCTGAAACAGAAATAAAGAGGCAGGCAGTTAATTAATTTAAAAATCAACCCCCTTCCGGTCCCCACTGAGTAAATGTGAAACACGCTTGGAGCAGGCCCGTCGGAAGGGGCGATCAATCATCAGCCTGTGCACTGAAGCGCCCTGTCCCGGGCTGATCCTTGACCAGCGTGTCCAAACCTTTCAGCAAGGGTGGCGGCTATGGCTAGAAATAAGATGCCTGTATTGTGCTAAATCATCAGCCTATGCACTGAAGCACCCTGTCCCGGGCTGATCCTTGACCAGCGTGTCCAAACCTTTCAGCGAGGGTGGCGGCTACGGCTGGAAATAAGATGCCTGTATTTACAATCCACGAAACACTAGCTCAGTTTTCCTTCAGTGTCTGTCTCTAGTTCAGGGATCCTGTGGCTGTTCTCATCCCCAAATCCAATAAAATATCCTCTTTCCTACATGGGAGGTAATTTTCAAGAGTGTTATTCAGAGCCCGTAAGTACCCAGGTACTCGGTGGTAAGGGTGTGAGCAAATTTTATCTCAGATGATGAAGTCTCCACACACACACACACACACACACACACACACACACACAAATTGATTTGCAAAGAGGGAGATAAAAGGAATCTTGCAGCTTTTCTTGTCCATGAGTTTTATGGATGGAGAAATTCTACAAAAAGGAAAAACAAAAGTGAAAACAGTGCACTCTGGGAGCCTGGTGTGTAAACCCACCAGCCCCCGTCACATACACCCCAGGGACTTGGATTCAGACCCCAGTCAGGAGGAACACCCAAGATGAACAACTAAATAAAGTAAGTAAGTGATTCTTCCTTCTCTCCTCCCTGCTTGCCTGCCTGCCTCTGCTTGCCTTCCTTCCATTTCCTTCCTTTAAAAAAAAAAGAAAAGAGAAAACGAGGACAGAAAGACAACACGGGGTGAGCGTGACCTCGGCATCAGAATGAAGACAAGTTTCTGCTATGAGTAACGGCAGCCCCTCCTCCCGTGTGGAAATCGCACTAAGGGCCCCGGGAAAGGGCAGGACGCCTCCATGGGCACGTGTGAGCAAGAATCTAAACTAACAAAGACCCAGATGGCAACTCAGTGCAGATTTTCCATAGCCCAGGGGAAAGGGAACGTTAGACAGAAGATGGAAAGCAAAGACCTGCTTCTGAAAAGAATTGTTTATATTGAGTGAAAAACTTAAACTCTTCGAGAAATTGGCCTCATCATTGCTTTGTGCGGTGAGTCTTTAGATTCAGAATGCAGTTAGCATTCTCTTTCTTTGCTGGATTTCCAGGTCTCTGTCTGGAATCACTTCCCTTCTCCTAGAAGAATCTCCTTCAGTGGTGGTGCTGGTCTCCCAAGGAAGAGTCTCTGAATCCCCCCCATAAATATTTTGGCCTCACTCAAACTTTTGTAGCCACCAAGTCAAGAACTTCAGGGGAACATGGCTTCCTGGGCCCCTTTAAAGAGGCCATTCCATCGATTCTCTGGAGAAGTGAGTCATTCCTTTTGCTGTTGATCTGGTGAACGATATTTTGTGTCTCAGGCCTCATTGTTGCTTCTATTTTCCTCTAACTTTGATTAGAAACAGCTTTGTTATAATGCAATGATATGGTTTTTGTTCATTTGTTTTTCAATTTACTGGTGCTCGAGTTCATAGCTCTTATGGAATCTTTAGCTTGATAATTATCATTGCTTGGAAACATTCTGTCATCTGGCCTCAGGTATTGCCTCTGCTCTATTTATTCTGCTTTAGGAATTACATTTTTAGGATCTGGTCGTGGTTCCATGACCTGCTCGTACGCCCTTTTTCTTTCAATTTCTGTGCATCAGTCTTCCTTCTCTTTCTTGTCATATATTTTTTTCAGATGTTTCACTCTGCTGCTAAACTCATCCATTGGGTTTTTATTTTGAATCATACGTTGAGTTTGACAATTTCCTTTTATAGATTCCAGATTGCTGGTGAAACAGCTCATCTCATCCTCCATTCTCTTGAACATATTCGCTCTTCTACATCTCAAGTCTTGGGGTGTGTATAGCATGGCCTGCATCTCCTGCAGGACTAATTCTGACATCTGTCTTTCTCTGGGCCACTTGTCTTGGAATGCCTGGTTGTGTTTTATGAAATGCGGTCATTGTGTGTGAAAGAGTTAGAGACTTCAGGGAAAGATATTTACCTGCAGAGGACACGCATCTCAGCCTGTGGCTGGTAGACTGTCTCAGCCGACGTTGAGAATGTTTCAGACACTGTAAGATTGAATTCTGTTCCTCAGGTGCAGGGCATCGACCCTCTCCTGGGTCCCTACTGAGAGCTCGCAGTGGTCACCAGGTCCTTTGCCTTGGGGGTAGCCTTTCTTCCAATTTCTGTCTCCTTCGTGAAGAAGTGAGGCTACTGAAATCTTTGGCATCTGCTCGTTGCTTCGCTGTAGATCTCTTTCCCTGAGTAGCACATGATCAACACAAACCTGCGGGAGAAATAGCCACTTCTCCATCCCTCTGCCACTTCCACACATGCCCTGGGCCCCTGCATGTGCAGGAGCTCGGGCACACGGCGCTGGCTTCCCCGACAGACCTCGCTCCTAGTCCTAAGGCACCGCTGCTGCTCGGCCTCCACCCTCCGCTTCTCATTCCACACGCGGAGAGACAGGCATGTGCCCTGCCGGCCGTGTGTGTCCCCTGCATGACATGTTCCTCTCTGAGGTTCTCAGGCCAAGCTCTGGCTTCTGAAGAGTGAGAAACTGGAAAGAGCTTGAAAGAGAGAGAGAGTGTGTGTGTGTGTGTGTGTGTGTGTGTGTGTGTGTGTGTGTGTGGTATTTATTCATTTTCGGATGCTTTTCTTGGGAGGGTGGGGTCATGTTCATTTGCTAAAAGACTCCTCCATCAAAACCCGACCCAAGTTGCTTGTGAGATACCCAGAACACACGTCAGACACAAGAGAGTTGATGGCACCACAAAAATGCTTGCAGGAAAGAGGGGTATGTGGTAGCACATTCCAGTCTAAGGTCCCACCCAGGGGCGATGCCTGTTACCGCAGACACGCCCACATAGCTCCCTGGCTGCCCCTTGATTCCACCAGGTAATGGGGTGTTTCTGGTTCAGAAACACAGAGCCTAAACAAAAAAAATCCCTTTTACTCCTAAAATGTGTAGCTCAGGGATGGATATTTCATGAACTGGAGCAGTTTGTCCACAGGCTGCCACGAAGGATTTAAAATCCTGTTCTCAAACCAGGTGGCAGTGACCAAAGGTTGGGGGACAGTCCTCCTGCCCTCATGACTCTCCGCACTATTCATGCAATTGTCCCGGAGCTCTCAGTGACAGGCCATGATAGTGTTCATTTATTTGTTGCTTTCTATGAAAGCAGCTTCTATTTCAAGCAAGTGGGCATAGAGCAGCTGCGTTTAAAAAGGATTGTTTCCATGTTGTAAGTCTGTGATGGAAGCAGAATGTTTTCCTTCAACATCTACCACATCATCCAGATCAGCAGGTGCTTCACGTATCCAAGTCCTCGAAGACGAATTTCACTAAGTAACCTGCTACTCCTTGGCGACTTGGGTATAAAATTGCCTCAGCAATGGGAAGATGAATGGAGCAATCATCGTGGAAATAAAGTTGTATTCGTGAAAATATGAAAATCCTTGTAAGTCTATCACTGCTCAGGGGCCGCTAATCTGCGAGCCTCTCAGGAGGACCTCAGTTTTCCTTAGTCTGGTTCTTGCTGGTTCTAATATCTCACTGGGCTCTGCTCAGATTTTCTTCATATCCTAACTCGTGGATTTTCATGTCATTTCTATTAAATGTTTATAAAAGTAGACAGAGCCCCAGTAAATCTTAATAGGAGACATAAATCAGTTGGTGACATCTTAGCGTTTGTGAAGACAGCTTCCCTTTGCCTTGTTCTGTGAACGCAAAGTCATCTTCACTGCGGTTGGTAATCGAATATTCCTCTGCTCTTTTTACCCCTGCCCCTAAGTCGGCTCTGTTTCGGCATCACTTTCTACTTACCAGGCGTTTCCTCAGGCTCCCTGGGTATAAAAACCACGTTCCTAAACTGTGTGCAGCTTTGTCTCAAGTCTGACCGAGCACTGTCAGACTCTTAAAAAGTTACAGCCCAGAGCACTGGCCACACCGCAGGCCGTGAGGATGCGGGCTGGCAGGGACTTTCCTCCATTGCTGGAGGAAACTAAAAACACGGCTCCTTTGGGACACGGCTTAGCTGTCACTCAGCACTCTCACGACAGGATGCAGCAATCGTGCTCCGGGCGAAAAGACAACGTGCAGACAGATGCCTGCAGACCCACCCAAACGTGGACGCAACCGCCTCCTTCGGCGGTGGGAAGTGCCACGTCGTGAAGTGGAATGTTACTCAGCATTGACAACAAATGAGCTATCATGTCATGGAAAGACGGGGAAGAAACTGAAACGCATGTTCTTCAGTAAAGAAGCCAACTTTAAAAGCTACGTGCTATGGGATTCTAACCACATGACGTCTGGAAAAGGTGAAACAATGGAGATAGTGAAAAGGCCAGCAATTACCAGGGTACAAGGAAGATCAAGAAAGAGAAACGGGCAGAGCGCAAAGGATATTTAAAACAATAAAAACACTTCGCCTGGTGTCATAATGGGGGATCTACAGCATTATATGTTTGTCCAAGCTCAGAGAATATGCAAAACCAAGAAAGAGCCCACCCTCAGGAAAGTGTGACTGTGCAGATGACATGTGTCAATGTAGATTTGTGCTTGGTAAAAAATGCTGTATCGTCGTGGCAAGTGAAGTTGAGAGCAGGGAAGCCATCCACCTGTCAGAGCAGAGAGTATACGAGCAATCATTTACCCTTCTCTTCACTTACTGTAAGCCAAAAACTGCTATTAAAAATGAATTTAAAGATGCACTTTTCTATCCATCTAACTGGGATTGTATGAGATTTTGGTCATTCTAACCTTGCCTTGTACCATTGCCAAGTGACATTTTTAATACACTCATTGCACTATGACGGGGTTAGACCAGGTTAACATATTTAAATGTCCCTCCTGAAACACACCTGGAATGTGAGTGAAAACACACACACGCACACACACAGACACACACCCGTGTGCGTACACATACAAACACATGTGCACACGCACACACACTATGTACTGCATGGAAATGCGATGGACTCTCCCCCAGCAGTCTAGAAAGAAAAGCCGACTCAAAGCAGAGTGGAGAACAAAGAGCTGAGCCGCAGGTACGTGTGGGAGTTTGCTGAATGAGAACACGGGTTTGAGCTTTATAAGCCCAGGCGACAGCAAGAAACAAAGCAAAGACTCCAGTCAAGACGGGGAGTGAGAACGCAGAGTCCCAGTGAGGCTCAGGCCTCCTCCCCCTGATGGCGATGGCTCTGTCCTCAGCAAAAGGAAGAAGGAGAAAATCCAGCCCCACAGGGAGAACTCGGGGAGCGTTTTTCTGGAGCCTAGCGGAGGCGTTCTCCCCTCAGACCTACAGGCACAGAGCTGTGCTGCGTTTACTCCTAAGGCTCACGTTTCCGTGGCCTGCAGACCGTGTTTGCAATGTGTTGGCATGTTCAAGTGTTCACCAAAGAGCTCATTGAAGGGCATCTGAGCACAGTGCGGACCGCAGTCGTGTGACATCAGAGCAAGAACGTGAGAGGTGGCGAGAACCAAGCACTCGATGCCAGAGTGAGCCTGGAGCCGGCCACGCCTCGGTGACCCGGAATGGACGCCCCTCCAGGTCAACATAAGTTGCCCAAATTTGAGTTCTCAGATATATAACAAGGCGCTGCTCCATGGGGCGTGATGCTAGAAGCCAACTAAGGGTGGAAATGGTGTCCCCAGGCCCAAGACAAAGCAGATCTGGGACATCAGTCTTCGGGTTTGGACGGAGTGGTGTCAACACTAGACTTCCCAGAAGGACAGTGTCTTCCCAGAGAGTGGGCCCATCTGAGCAGTGTCTGCAGCCTTTGGCCTGGCCAGATGCTGCATTCAGAGAACAAAACATAGAAGGACGAGTCCTAACATGCGTCTCTTAGGAACTGTAGACAGAATATGTAAAGAAAGTGGGAAAGATAATATTTGAATGGCTGAGAATTTCCCCAAATTGAATAAAGACATAAAACCACAGATTGAGGAAGATGAAAGTATCTCGAATGGAATAAACAACCAATTCGAGCCAAAATATTAGTTAAAACAGCAGCCTACCAGACATGGAGAAAAGATTTTAACAATTCTGATTTTGAACTGTGATTTACCTTGATTTAAAGTCAACAGATAATTGTCATTACTTAGTGGTTAAAAGCAAATGCTCAATGCCAGAATGCATGGGTTTTTCTCTAACTGCATCAATCCTACCTGTCTCATTTATTTTTCTACCACCCTCAAAAAGCATGTCTGCTCAGCTCATAGACACGTGTGTCTTGGGTAATCTGACCCCAGTCTTCTCCCAGGTGTGAGGTCTTACCCGAGGAATAAATGACAGTGCAGACTCATCCCCACCTTGAAACCATCCCTGTTCCTTCCAAGCCAGGTCTGCACCGCTGACCAGACCACACAAGCAAGAATGCCTGGCATTGTTTCAGCACGGGTGTGTCTCCTCGCTCTGTTGAATTCTTGACCTCGATGTACAATGACAATGGTTTCCTAACTCTTGGTTATTCAGGGAGTGAAATGATATCCCAGCTCCTTTTTTTGCTGAAAATATCTTACAAATATGTCTACCATCTATGTGATTTCATAAGAGAAAGGACATTTTAGCAATTAGAAGGCATTATCTCATTAAAGCATTAAAGGCATAATCTCTTGTAAATTCAGTGAGTTCACCTTAATAGGAAACTCATCATATTGTCCTTATTTTTCTCCCATTACTAAAAATAGCCAGCAGCATATTGATCAAATGGCAGCCGGGCCACTTCCAGATGAGCCTGTAGAAAGGCTGTGTAAGGTTGCTTTCACTCCCCTCCTTCTTGCTCCTAGACCAGGGGCAGAGAAAAGGTGAATAAACGCTTGAATGACCAGGTAACATAATCAAATTCGATTATCTCTCTTCCCCACATTTTCTTATTCCGAGTATGAATCTCGTCTCCCTCCAGCCTTCCCTGGGTCAGCACACTGAGTTTTCTTGAGCACACACAGCACCAACACAAAACACACTTTGTCTTTTCAGAATGTGCAACTGAAAGCTCGCTTAACACTTTGCTGGCAAAGACACTGTGATCTGCGGCTCCAGGTCGTGCATTTAAAGAGGTTTTTCAAAGCCCACCTTGACCTTTCCTTTCTTGTCTTTGTGACCTTTGTTTTCGACTTTTTCTTCCTCTTTTGATGGTAACTAAGTTTATTCACTGTTTTCCAGCACTCTTCTTTCTCTCAGCTGGTTCTGCTTTTCTGTTATACTTAGACTCTTAAAAACTTTAATCCCTAATTTCCACCCACAGTTCTCAGTTACAAAACTATTTTCCCTGGTGCACTTAGAATTTATTGTTCCTTTAAAATGAATTTTTTCTATTAGTAAAGCAATATACTTAAATACAGAATATTTTTAACTTTTCAAATGAATGAAAAGCACTCACAAATCTTACCCGCAAAGAAAACCATTGTTAATATTTTGATGTCTTCCCTTAGAGTCTTTCACTGGGTGTTAACACCCTTGATTCTCAATAGGAAAATGATTATATATATATATATATATTTATATATAATTATTGTATATAATTAAAATATATAATCATCTTATGTATTTATTTGATAATTAACAAAAGAATATTCAGAAATCCTAGATGGCAAATAATGCAAAGAATTATTTATTCATACTACCCCCATTGCTGATCTGTTACCAGCATTAAAATATAAAATAATACATCAAATCTTACATTGTTGAATTTTGAAGAGGAAGTAATTTATGGCCTAACATCGTTGACAATCAAAATAACCATTTCCTTCATGTTAGAGAAAGAAGTGATTTGGGTTTAACAAGCCTCCCCATCGTGAAAACCGCTACCTGTTGTCACCAAGTGCTGGGCCAGGGCATCACCATTGTGGATTTCAGAGGCTGCAGTGTATTGCAAAGACGAGTGTTGTGTCTTTTTCTTAGAAAATCCGCGTTGGCAGGTGCCACGTCACACACACACACACGCACACACACACACACGCACACACACAGACACCAGCCACGGCCCACGGGGCCGGTCCGCACCTCAGAGCCACAGAGCCAGCCAATACGTCAAATGACGCTCTTGGTTTTGGTTGTGGTGTTTCCTGGAAACTGGATTCATGGCATGAGCCACACCAGAGCTGAGTCGGAGCTGCGCGCGCCGAGGGAGAAGTGTGTGCGTGGCGTCACGGCCCTGGGCCACACGCGAGGGCAAAGGAGCAGGAAGCTTTCACAGGAGGACAGTCACCTTCGTGGCCACCGGCTGCTGTCTGGCACCACACCCGGAAAGTCAGCCTAGAGCCCCTGCTGCTGCCCCAGATCTCTGCCCTGTGAGCGGCGCCCTCCTGGATGCGGTGAGCTTTTCCTGTGTCTTTGTGCTTTGCCAGTAACACCAGTTAGAACTCTTGAAAGAGGCGTGGAGCTTCCAGAAAACATCTCATGGACTCAGCAGGGGTGGGAGGAGGATCAGAAAAGGAAGAGACACAGAACTGATATATTTTCAGTCCAGGGCAAAAAAGATACATTTTGCCCTGGACTGAAAAGTTCAGGATGGAAATACTAAGCGGGCAGTTTGTTTGCGTGAAGGCCGAGTGCAAACCTGTGTCCCCTGCGGGCAGCTGCCCGGCTCCGTCAGTGCCTTCAGCCTCCGCTGGGCCGCCCGAGATCAGATCCGGGAAGGTACCTGCATCCCAGCTGGGCTCCATGCCCCGAGCGCCTCCTTTTCTGGCATTTTCCTTGACATGATGCAGAGGTTGCAGGTGCCGGCTGAGCCCAGGCTTCGGGCTCTTCAGACGAGTGACAGCGCGTCGAAAACGGACAGGCTCCCGGCTGTTCCCCTGCGCGCGGTGTCGCGGCCCCGCTGGCTCCTGCGGCGTTGTTCACTCCCCACGCGCTCAGAAGTTGTTCCCGTCGTGTCGTCCCAAAGCTGGTGGCTTTCTCGGCCGGAAGGGTGAGGGTGACAAGAGCTGGTTGGCCCCGTGGGAACAGCGCTCATCCAAGTCTCTTTAGTCTGATGTTCCCAGGACGAAGCCACTCTGTTCCTGTTCACCTGTCGGCCAGACGAAGCGCCTGTGAAAGGCACGCACACACACACGCATGCACGCACACACTTCTGGATCAAGCATGCCCGAAAATGCCATTTCTTCCCTTTCTTCACTAAAGCTCTCGACTAGCCAGATACGCGTGTTACAACGGGCGTTGAATACTGAAGAAAAGTTTGGAGAGCAGGGCCGTGGAGTAGGCGGAATTCCTCTCTGATTCTTAAAAGGTCGTACCGTACGAATGCAGTGAAGTCCAGCTGTAAATATGAAGCACACACTTGACCCCCACACGCTAAGACTATGGCCAGGGATAATCCGCATCCGCTTTGACTGCTCAAAGCACAGCTAAGGGATCCCTCTTAAGAATGAGATTAAAAAAAAAAATAGGAAAAAAATCAATATATTCAAAATGAACTCTTTATTAATCAACCAGGTCTCAAAAAAAAAAAAAAAATCCAAAAGTTTATGAGAAAGTCATGTATCAGAGGGATTGTCTTACAATGTGTGGACAAAGTATAGAGGAACCAAGGGAGGTGGGAGCTGATCCCCAAGGTCAGCAGTCACAGGGGTCATGTCTACCCCAAATCCGAAGGGGCGCGGGAGGAAGCATTCTTGGAATCTGGAGGGGGAGCCATGCGGAGGGGTCCCTCACGCGTTCTGTACCAACACCTGGGAAGAAGGGCAGAAGGGAAATCAGTGTCCCCAGCTCACTCTCCCCTGCGCCCAGTCATAACGTCCCCACTGGTTGAACTCGGCTGGGCGAGTCCATAGCCCTAGCTCCTCAGCACACAGGGAGGCATGTGGGGTCAGAGCTGGAGCTTGAGGGACGACGAGAAAAGGACCCCGAGGCAGAGCCTGTGAAGGGGAGAGAACTTCATCCTAAAGCAGAAGTGAAGAGCAGACGTCTGAAAAGCATTCACAACGGGCAGCAGAGCACTTACCAGAAGGGCCGCTCTTCTCAGCGCCTGAGGAGAAACACTGTGGAAGAGAAGCAGGAAGCTGTGGAGGAGAGGACAGGAGGAGATCTGGGGCGAGCTGCAAAGTGAAGAATAATTTTTTAATAAAAATTGGAGCAATAGATGCAAAAGCAGTCACAAGAAAATGTGTTATGTTAAAAAAAGAGAGAGAGCTCTAATCAATGCAGAAAACTCAGCTGATGCTGGAAGCAATTCTTCTCACCTCAGACACAGGGATTATGTATTAGAACTATATTGATAAAATATAATCAATAAAATGTAAATGCAAACTGAACTTAAAAGTAAATATAGGAAGTCCCTGGTGACAAAATGTAAGAGAAAACTTAAGCAACAGTAGGAACTAAAACGATTATTCCTCAGAGCATCTGGGTTTAACACAGGTCCAAGCGGCTGGGCTTTCAGAGCGTCATCAGGAGGGCAGGTGAGGTCTTGGGTCCGGCGTGTGGCAGGGAACTGAGCGTTCTGCGTAGAGTCTGCAAGCGCTGGCCTGTCCATTCCCAAGGACAGAGGGACCCCGCCCGCCTTGGAATACAGCAGGACACCTCGTCTCCGTGGTCTCTGGAAGAATGACTATAACCTGAGGGAAAGAGAAAAAAAGCTTGTGGGTCTGACTCCTGAATGTGCTCCGTTCGTAGTGCACAGAGAGATGCTCAGAGCCAAGACATTCACCTGAAAACTCCGGTCACCCCCAGCTCAGGTCACTCAGTTCCCAGTAGGAAAATAATTCCCACTGACAATGAGCTCATTTGCACACATTTCAACACACACAGGGAAACAAATTGCCCAAATCGGAATTGGCAGCAAGTATGGGGAAATCTATCTCCCATCAATCCTTTGAGATAAATCTAAAAGATACTATAAAACAGGTGCAAACTATTCAGAGATGAAAGCAATTTAAGCAAAATTCAAGAACAAACAGAATGGAGGGGAAAAATGGAGTGTATATGAATAAAATTTAAATCATAAAATTAAATAAGGTAGTTCATCAACAATTAAATCTCAAATGGTTAAGCAGATATTTTGGACCGCGCTAAAAGCAAAAATTGATTTTATGAAAGTGATAGATAAGTACAAAGAAATCACTGCAACTGACGCATAGCCAAATAGAGTGAGGAAAATGTGAAAGCTGAGATACAAAGGAAGAATGAGATACTCAAAGCTATTTCTCCTACTGTTCTCGGAAAGACTCCAGAAAAGGGGGCATTGTGAATTCTGGAAGAGACAATGTTGGTGAATTATCCAGAGTTGAAGAAAGCTGACCACTCATATTAAAAATGCATGCCAAGTTTGAATAAAATTTAAAAGCAAACCCATATACAAAATAACACTGCGTAAGGGACCTCTGGAACATCTAAAAATGATCATAATAATAATAATAGTAATAAAAACTTAGATAATACAGTTCACTTCCAAGTTACAGGCACCAGACTGTCAGCCTTTTTATGAGCGATGATGCTGCCAGATCCAAACAAAGCAGGGTCTCCTAATTGCTGAGAAAAAGCAATCTCATCTTTTAGAACCATCTCAACTCTCATTTAAAGATAATAATTTAAAAACCTATTTTCAGCAGCCAACAGCCAGTAAGAGACTTGATGCTCACAGATAGCACAATTTCAGAAGAAGTTTCTTTACCAGAAAGGAGACGGAACATTCCAGGAAGACGCTGAGACATAGTATTTTAAGGTCCTCATCTTCCCTCGGCAGAAGATGCGCTGTGTAAAAACTGGCCTTTGCTATGAAATCTGTTCGCATGCAAGTCTACTGATAACCTTTCAAATAGTGGCGACGCCTGGAAACTTTTTGGTTGCTATGCTTTGAGGAGAAGGGTATTATTTTCAGCTAGTGGGTAGAAATCATGCCGTTGCTAAGAAGTGTCTTTCAATGCACAGAAAGTTCCTCACAAACACACACACAAATTTTCCAACCCCCAAGGTCATTTGTGACACTGTTGAGAAACCCTAATTCAAGTACACAGTACAGAAAACCCAACTTTGACGTCCGTCGAGGAAGGAGTGAGCGACAGATGTTATCCCAAGAAGGAATGAGTCCAAAGAAAGAACTTGTATAATAAAGATGGTAGAAATGTCATTGTCATCAACAGCAGCAGATAAACTTAATTTTAAAATGCAGATAATTTCAACTTGAATAAAAAGAAATGAAATTCACGCTTCTTCAATAAGATAATACATATTGTATATGTACTTCTGAATCTTGGGTATTCTCAAAGAATGTGTGCCAATACCTGATGATTCCTTCAGATTTTACAAACACTGAAGTATTATAACGGACTTGCTCCTTTATTTTCACTCTGTCTCCCCCTGCACGCCCTAACACTAAAAATTAACTGCATTTTTATTAGCACCTTTCTGTGACTGAATGACTATTCTTTCAGAAGGAATAAAAGTTTCTACCACCATGTCAAGGATTTGGAACGATCAACAAAACATAAAATTGGGTGAGATCAACTTGCTAACACACATGGATTGCAATGTGCAAATAGAGTTCATGATTCGCAAAACCACAGTGTAGAGTCTGGAGTTCGTAGGTCCCCTTGCAAACAATGAGTGTCGAACCTTTAAATGTTCGAAAGCCTGTCGTGGGTGCATGTATGTACCACAGATGTAGAAGTGCCTTCTGTGAGTGTCCCAGTAATAAATATCTGAGGCTTTTTCATATAAACACAAACACGTGTATGTTGCAATGTGTATAAATACACACTAAAATGTACATACACTGACACAAGTGTCATGCACCTTAACTGACTTACCTGTCCATTCCCAGTCCCTTCAAAATGCTGTTGTCTCAGATCGTGTCATCATATTTTATGTTAAACTTTGCATTTTGAAGTCATCTAGACTCACTTGCATTATAAGAATTTGTAAAGAGGCATCTCTCTTTTTGCCCAGGAGTAACATCTTGGAAAATGGTCACTCACTGTAACAGCCAGAAGAGTGACACGGATGCAATTAGAAAGGAGCACTTGTCATCTTCAGGGTTGTGCTTTTGTACCCACACACCCTTCCCTCCCGCCCGAGGCCCTGACTTCATCCCTGGCAACCACTGACTTTTTCTCCATTTCTCTAGCTTCTTTTTATTTCAAGACTGCTCTGCCAGTGGAGGCAGATACACTTCAGGGCTGCCTTTTCTCATTCCGCATTCTCCTCTGGGAATTCATCCGGGTGACTGTGTGCACCAATAATCTGTTCCTTCTCATTTCTGAGCAACAGTCCTCGGTTTGGAGGTATGGCTCCTTGTTCAATTCCTCGTTGAAGACATTGGCTGTTTCCGAGTGGGAGCTATAGATATTTGGTGTAGGTTTTTGTGTGAATGTAAATCTTCATTCTCTATGATAAATACCCAGGAAAGCAATTGCAAGATGGTATGTTCGTTGCAAGTTTAGCTATCCCCTCTGTTTCTAGAGCGGTTATAGTATTTTGCATTCCCATCAGCAATGTCTAGTGGTCCAGTCTGCAAATCCTACCAGCATGTGCTGGTGCTAAATTTCAGTCATTCTTCTAGCTGTGCGGTGGCATCCTGCTGGCTAATGATGTTGAACGTCCCTTCATGTCTATCTGCCACCTGTGTGTCTTCTACCCTAGGATCTTGGTCCATTCCTTGACCCATCTTCTAAATGGATTTTTTTCTATTACACTTGAATTTGAGATTTCTTTATATGGCAGGAATATCAGTTGTTTATAAGATAGCTAGTTTATTAATACCTTCTCCTCATCCATTCTTCCTTTTCTCGTTTTCTTATAAGTGTCTTTGAAAGAGTAATTTTTAAAATGAAGCCCCACTTACCTGTTTTTTCTTGTATGAACTATTCTTATGGTGTTAAGTCTAAGAAGACTTTTCTTATTCCTAGATCTGGCTTATTTTCCCTTTTTTCCACCTTAAACGTTTATCGTTTTACATTTTTAATTAAGGCAATGAGACATTTTGCCTTAATTTTTGTATAAGATATGAGAAATAGTGTTGCTGGGGTTTTTTTCCCCCTCTATGGACATTTAATTACTCCAGAACTATTTGTTGAAATGACAATCTCCTCCACTGACTTAGATCTACAGTTTTGTAGAAAATTACATAAGTATATTAAGTGTATTTCTGACTTCTCTGTTCTGCTCCATTGGTCTCTGCATTTATCCCAATGCCAACACCACACACTTTGAGTTATTCTAGCAACATAGTAAGTTTCCCGAAATGAATTGGGATGTCTCCCTCCCTGGTCTGTTTTCTGGAAGAGGGTAAGTAGAATCGAGTCAGTTTGCTTTCTGTGACAGGCTTGCCCAGACGCCGTGTACGAGTGACTTTAACTTGGTGCATGCGGCTCCATGGAGAACGTTGCTATAAAAATGCAGCATCGAGTCTGAACACAACATGATAAAAGAGACAGAGAGGAGGGACTGGCCTCCTTATCTGAACTCTTATTCTGACTGGCAGGCAACTCAAATGTGGTTGACTCTTTAGTAGAGGGGACACTCTTATTACTTCCAGTGAAATGCAAAGCTAAGCTGTTTTCCTGCAAACGTCTGTTCTGAGACGCCTCTTTCACCTGTGTGGTTGACTTCTGGAAACTGAGTGCAAGTATTGAACCATTGTTGATGAATGTCGGCCAGTCTGCTTGGGCCCATTCCTTCATTCTGCCAAGGTCTCTCTCAAACTTAATTCTGTTTGCAAATATGCCACTTAAATTCAAGCAATTCTGGGCGTTAGCAATCTTCATAGACATGTACTAGGCACCGCGCACGCCTAGTCTTACTGGGTTTTCCACTGTAAACCTTCCTTCATGTGATAAAACACGTAACACTTGGAATCTACTCGTCTGCAGCCAGGCTCTTCTAGCTCACGTAGGCCTGGTGTCGTGATTGGCCTCCGTAATAAACGTGTCTTCAGTCAATGGGTAAGCTGCCCAGAGATGTCTGCTTTGTCTTTCTGGAATTTACTGTTTCTAAAGTGTCGTGTTGGCCCCGTTCAGAATCCATGTCAGAAGAGGAAGCGAGGCTGGTCTGATGTGAGCTGGTGACACAGAGCATGCAGTGGTCCCCAGAAAGCTGTTTCCTTCCCAGGAGCTCACGGACCACCGCTCCCAACCCACCGGCCTGTCTTTCCCAAGACTGGAATGGAGCTTCTGTTTACAGCCTGTGGGATTCCATCTTCTTTATTTCTAAAACGGAGTCTCTTTTACTGTTTTCCATCGCTCATTGTAGTGAAGAGATACACAGAGACACAGGGAGAGACACAGAGAGGCAGAGAGAGAGAAAGAGAGACAGTGAGAGGGACAGAGAGAGACAGAGATAAGAGAGACAAACAGAGACACAAGAGACAGAGAGAGACAGAGAGGCAGAGAGACAGAGACACAGGAGAGATACACACAGAGAGACACAAGCAGACAGACAGACAGACAGAGAGGCAGAGAGACAGAGACCAGATGCAGATCTCCCTGTGTATTTATCGCTCTCCCCCTTGAGAGGGGAGGAACTGAAACTCTCGGGACAGGTAAGCACGCCGAGCCCGTGATGCTGACACGCGGCGGGTCTGGAGTTCACACCGGAACCACGTGATTCCCACACCCGCTTTTCACTGTCGAGATGCTTCATTTGAATAATGAACCAATTGCAAGAAAAACAAGTGGCAAATTGAGAACAAATGAGAAGTCACTGAGTCGGAACAGGAATATTCAAGGGACTAAAAAAAAAAGTGTTGGCTAATTTATGAAGCCGTGATTGCCGGGTGTCAGGAAACACAGCATTAGCACGTGTGGGATATTTTATGTGATTTTAAATAATGTTTATTTGTGGTTTTTCAAGCTTGCAGTGGAATAGATGTTCATTTGTGGGTGGAATTTAATAAATGCTTAAAGGGAAAACAGTTTGCATGCCTCTGTAGAGAATTAGAGAGGCAGAGGAACAGAAAAACAGCACTGAGAAATCTGTCACCTCTGGTTTCTGGCAAATCGTTGTGTCTGACCCTCGTCAGCACAAGCAGCCAGTGGTGCTTCTCTGACTGCTTCTTGCTTTCTGCTCTTACTTCTTCTTATGTTCTTGGGGAAGCGGATGGTGCGTCTCTCTTGGGTGTCAGACACACACCACCCTTATCGCCCTCTTGGGGACGAACGTGCCTGGTCTGTCTGGAGCCCATAGTGCGGAGCTGCTGGAAAGTCGCGGCCTGACGGTGTCGGTGTCTTCGCCTGCGTGGTTCTGATGGTGACAGGGGCTGGTTCTGGGCTTCCCAGCTTGGCTGCGCATCTGCCCTTTCGGCCAGCTCCGTGCTGGCTGGCTTGGGCCCCGCGGATGTCGCCTTAGGCACCAGAAGACAGTCCGTCTTTCGGGGGAGGAGCTAGAGGGAGACGTGGCAGCTGCCCTTTTAGAAATTTCTAGAAAGCACTTTGCTGTGTGACCGCAGCACAGGCCTGGCCAGGCGCCCAGACTCTGAGGCTGGAGACCCAGACGAGGTCGCTGTCCCTTGTCACGTGCACATCTGTCCGGGACCTGCGAGGCTGTGCTCTAGAGAGTCGGCCGCCGGCCTTCCCCGGGGCAGACGACCAGGTCCAAGCCACACGCAGGAGAGGACTGGACACCCCGAGAAGTGCAGGCCCCGTTTCCTTCAGTGTCCAGCCACCAGCAGCGCGCAGCACCAGGGACGCGCCGAGGCTGGACAGTTTCCAGAGGACAGCTGTCTCTGACAACCCAGAGGGACGGCTCTGGCAAGTCCCACCGGCACCACAGTGATTTCTCTGCCTCCAGGGAGACAGCCGGAGCCTTCCAGGCCTGGGCTTCAGCCTGCTGAGGGCTGGCCCTTCCAGGGACGCCAACCTCACCCCTGGGAGGGGCGGAGACCCCTGCTCTCTGTGCGGTTCTCTCCCCAGGTAGAGGCTTCCGTCCTTCGCCCTGAGATTCAGAAGTCTTGGCATTCAAGTTTCTTGTTCAAAACGCGGGTAGTTTGTCTCCTGACACCCTGATTAATACGTCATCTGAGCCGGGAAGCACTCTTCGTTTGGGCCGTCTTTCCGGGGGTGGGTGTCATGAGTGCAGCCATGTCTGGTCTCCACTGCGTACTGGCTACACTGGAGACGGGTGCGTGAGGCTGGCCGCCTCGTGGACACGATTCTGACTCTCACGCGCCGGTAGCTTCCCGCAGCTTCACAGATGAGGAAACTTTCCTCCGATTCTCACACAAGGGACAGAAGTGGAGTTTTACCCCCGTGTCTCCAGCTGCAGGGCTCTGACTAGAAAAATCCACTGCACCGCGCTCCGAAGTGCATGATTGCTGAGACTTGAAAAGAAATTTCTCCTCTGAAATACAAAGTTTTTCTTGTTATGTTTACTCTTACTGTGTCTCAAATTTTAACAAGCGGAGTGTTGCATTGTACGTTTGGGCCAATATGACAAATGTCCTGCCCTGGATGACAACGCATGTTGGTGGCCCACAGTTTTAGACATGGGAAGCCCGGGATCAAGGTGCCAGTCAGCGGGGTTCCTGAGGAGGACCCCTCCTGGCTGCAGAGGGCGGCCTTCTCACGGTGCCCTGTGGGGCCGGGGCAGGGACAGAGAGAGCGTGAGCATCTGCTTTCTCCTCCATTGCCTTGGAGGACACAAACCTCATAACCCATCACGGATGCTCTGCCCTCAGATCCGCACCGACATCTAGTTATCTCCCGGAGGCCCCCTTCCAAATGCGTCACGTGGGCTTGGGGAAGCTCTGCGACTGTCCATTTTGCGGGGACACAGACATTGGGTCAATAGTTATGGAGGATTTAGATATCAGCGTCTCAGTTTTACTAGTCCTCCCTTTGTGTGTGAAGTGATTCAGTGTCTCAAGGAGACAACACAAGGTCATCCAGGTCATCATCTCACATTCAAGGTCAATGGTTAAAGAATTCAGCTAAGACTTCTTTCTCTAGTAAGAGCTGCGATCAGTGTTTTAAAGAAAAGCTGACTAATTACTCAGTCAGCAGTTAAACACCCTGGCAGTCCTATCACTCTTTGTATGAGGCCCATGAACAAAAGCTTCCGTTAACTCCAAACATCATTTATATGGTATATTATCATCAAATTCAATTTCTTATAACTATAAAATTTCACCATTGATTATTATCTATTAATATTCAAGCTGATAGTTTAATTACAGAAAAAAGACATTTTATCTAGCAATGCTATTCACAGAGAGTGATGAGTTAATTTTCTAAGTGACTAGATAGGGAAAAAAGATTAAGTGAAGGAAAGAAAAATGTGTACTGAGTCTCGGATTAATTCTCTGAGATTTATTTCTGTGAGAATGAAATGAATTAATGATCCATGGTACTAGGCAGTTTGAAGGGATGGATAAATGGATGGTAGATGGATGGATGGATGGATGGATGGATAGATTGATGGATAGATGGGTGGTTGGGTAGATGGACAAATGGAAGGATGGACAAATGGATGGATGAATGGATGAATGGATGGGTGGATGGATGGGTAGATGAATGGATGGATGGATAGATGGGTGGTTGGGTGGCTGGATGAATGGAAGGATGGATGAATGGATGGATGGATGGATAGATGGGTGGGTGGGTGGGTGGGTGGATGGACAGATGGATAGAGCTATAGTATGCATACTACACTCTTACGTACTCTTAGGGTGTAGACAAAACCCAAGGAAGAATACGCTGCCACAGCAACTTCATAGGAGCATTATAATCTGTGAGACATTTTTTTAATTCCAGCTCTGATATATGAAACAGTTTCTGGCTGTGTTGTGTAATGAAAAGTTGTTTCTCATGAAGTCCCTGTGTGTCTCCAGTAAAACATTTGCCCAGCATCTGCCCAGGGTAAGAAGGCACACCCTGGAGGAAAACTGCTTTTGTTCATGAGCACGGACACTTGGTCATTCAACAACAACATCTTAGCTTGGATTTGGTTGAGATGGTTTGGGGCTTCCGGCATGAAAGCAGGGTATTCAGGGTATAACTTCACTCTGGGTGGTCCTGTGCCGCAGACCCACTGCGCAGAGGAGAAGAGGCGTCCTTTGTTCTCATTCTCTTCCCCCTCCTTCCCAGCTCTGGAGCTGCCCTCCAGCGCACTCGCCCTGCTCTTTGCTCCGTCCTGAGGTGCAAACAAATGAACCCGTTCAAATCAGCAGATGCCTAGAGGAACGTTCCCAACAGCCCATCGATGAGCCGTCAACCTTCTCAACTATGTAATGAAACTGCACAGAACCCGGGCGCTGCAGACTTGTGTCCACATCTGCCTGCGCCGAGCAGAGCTGTGGGGAACACAGGCCCCTCTGCAGATATTCGGGGACCCTGTGCACTTGTGGGAGCTGGCGGCACAGGCTCTGTGTCTGTGTCTGGTGCTGGAGCCAGCGCTCTGCAGGACGGGGTTGGATGAGACGACTCCGGGGAGAAGAATGACTGAAACCAAGAGACTGGGCGAGAAGCCAGGAGGAAGGAAGGTGTCTGCAGCGGAAGCCAGCAGTGGGCGTCGTGGAGCTAAATGTGCCCTCCGTGCGGGAGCAGGAGCTGGGCAGAGATGGCACACTTCCCCGACAGCAACCGCTGGAGCAGCAGACAGGCTGCAGATCCGGGACAGGCACCGGACCAGCACAGGGAGACTGGGAACAGGAAACGGGCTGTAGGACCAGCCCCAAGTTAACGGGGGAAGAAAAGCCAAATATGCCTGTAGCCTGACCTTCTAAGGACATGGAAAACGCCTGCCGGAGTCCCCACCCGCCGGGAAGGACTGCGCAACAAATCCAGCTCCAGGAAGCAGAGGGCCGGCTCGGCAATGCTGAGACCACTCTTGGCACCACCGCGCCAAGGTGGGGCCCTCAGGTGACACAGATGAAGGGGGCAGTGGACTCGGTGAAAGTTAAAGCATTTCCAGGCCCCTTAGTCGCTGAGCTGTCCCCTGGGTGTCACCCTGCCACTCCAGAGAGCAGGGCGAGTGCAGGAGCGTGGAGAGTCCGTGGCGCGTCTGGAACCAGTCACCGTGCAGAAGGGGCACAAGGTGCCACCACATAGCCCCCTGGACAAGCATCTGTCCCCTGCTGTGTGTCAGCAGCTCTTCCTTCACGGAGCTTCTAGTCCAGCTGTGAAAAGTCAACGAACAAGTGAAACCGACCGTGTCTCAGGCGGCGATAGTGCTGCAGAGGCCGAGACTGCTGTGCAGCAGAATGATGGACATAGGGCCAGTGCCGCTTGAGCCAGGGACACAGGGAAGACCTCCCGGGCAAAGTGACGCGCAGGTGCGGGTGCAGGTTGAAGGAGAGGCAGCCAGAGTGTGGCCATCTGTTCCGGGCAGAGGCCACCTGCCCAGAGCCCGGGGACCTGAGTGGAGAAAAATGACCAGGACAAGCACGTGAGAGTCAGTTGGGTCACGCAGAGCCTTGTGGACCAGGACAAGGACTCTGGACTTTACTCAGAGATGGAAGAGCTGGCGAGCTCCAGGAAGGAAGTTACCCTGCTGCTGCTGGAGACCAGAGTGAAAATCACTGGGCCAGCGGGGCGTGGCTGAGGCAGGCTGCAGGGTGGTGGGGAAGCGATGGATTCCGAAAACACTTCAAAGGCAGAAGCAGCAGGATTCTCTGATATCCTGCACACGGGCTGTTAGGAAAGGGAGGGGTCAAAGACTCTAAGCGGAGCCATTAGCCTGAGCAGCGGAGGAGGGTGCAGCTGTGGGGGAAGATGCACAGGAGATAAGCTGAAAATGGGGAAGTCGAGGCAGCTATTGGCATTTGTCTTCTGAAGCCAGAATCTTCAGATGAAAGAGAGGCCCACTTCCCTGCAGGCAACTTAACAGATTCTGCTGCAAAGTTAACTGGCTCTCATGCAGCCCCCAGAAATTCAGAAAGTGCATGCCAGCGCCAGGCTTGAACAGCTGAGCGCCTTCCTCAGCCCCTCACTCAGATTCCCAGACCAGAAGGCAAGCCTCCGTGGAGGGGGACTTAGATGGCTTCAGCAATAGCCGGCTTGAATGAAATCTTCTTTTTCTTTCTTGTGAAAGACAACCAGTTGTCTAAGTTTTCCGGCCATTTGCCTGTGTTGCAGTTTGCTTTTATTTTGCTTGATTAGACGCATATAGGAAAAGTGATCTCTGAGTCCTTTCACGTCAGAGAAGTCTTCTGGGTTTGTGAATAGTTGTTTCCTGAGATAAACACACTGAGATTCACTGTGTGGAGGCAGAACGAGCCCTAATGTTTCCAAACTACATTTTGGGTGAATCTAATTCCATGGAAACGGTACAAGACTAAATGATCTTACCTTGGAGTCCTTAAAACACAGATGTTTCAAGTATGGGTTGATGGTTTGACATCAGATACTTGTATTATTCTTTGTAATTTTCTACTCTCGGTTGCTTAAAGTGAATTCATAGGCTATTCTTCCATTAGTCGGAAAAAATCAGCTTGTCTTCTTTCTCTTTTCCTTTTTTTTTTTTTGTTCCCAGCTATATGGAGACAGTGAGACTAAATAAATCATTATATATTCTACCTGCAAGTCTCCCGCGACAGCCTTTCAGACAGAAATTAGGAAGCTTGAATATTAAATGCCAACAATCCATGACTAGGATAAGGTCAGTTTCAAGGTTAAAGACATTCCTGAATTGAGTGGTTTGCTACACTTGCGGAAAAACAATTCCAGCAATAAGGCTCTGCTACTGTGTCTAATTTATGAAGGCAGACACTGCCCTCCAGTAAATTCACTTAAAAAGGAGAAGGTATAGACCATCCTCTCTCTCACTCTCTCTCTCACACACACACCACATCACTGAATTGAATGTAGCATCTTTTATTTCAGAGAAAACACATATTTTTACATGAAATACAATCAAAATAGCTTCTTGACAAAATTCTCAAGACTTCCCTTGTGAGAACAATGTCTATCTTTGCATCAGCACTGATTTTTCCAAGTTTAAACTCTCAGCATTGTCATTGGTATGGGTCTTGGTGTAAATAAAATTTACTCACACAAAGCCCTATATTACAAATCAGAAGCCAATCTAACCTGACAACATTGGGGGGAGGGGGAGGCTGTTAAAAGTGTGCATTCACTTGGGAGTGATAAATTGAATTATTCATTATCCACAGACTCTATGCATTAAATGAAGACCCTGAAAAGTGAATAGCTGGAAGCGCCCCCAGCACTTTCATCATAGCGGGGATCCCAAGAATGAGTGCTATTAGGCACGGTCACATATTTTAGGTATATAGCAATTTAGCCATGTTTTCTAGAGGGTCCTATTTTTAGGAACGCCCACGGGGGCATACCTGCTATCTGGGTGTCTAAAAATACTTCGCAGAACAGGCTCAAGAAAGCAGGTGTGCAAACCCCTGCTAATTAATGATGGGCGGTGCACGTATGAAAATCCATTCATTATTCTCTCACGCATGCTCGAAATGTGTTATAATAAAACGTAAAATCAGTCCACTTGCTTCTGCCCATCCGCTGTCCTTTTTATAAATAATAGTGTGAAATTGCAAAAACAGAAATGAGATTCTTTAACACTGCGGTGCTAGTAGGGTGAAGTCTGAAAATACTTGAAAAGATCTAGCCTGACCGCGTCCAAAGAGGGAGAGGAGAACCAACGTGTGAGGAAAAGGTACTTTTCTCCAGGTAACTGCCTCCTTTTCAAATTTTTTTTAAAGGAAAGGATTGACCCCTTAGTGCAGATTGGCAGGAAGAAGCTTCCAGAACAAGAGAAGAGCCCCGGCGCACAGGTAGGGAGGGCCGTGTGCGCACGGCAGGCAGCGCGCGCTGTCCCCACCTCTGAGGCCTTCAAGACTGAGCAGGAGATGGCAACCTCGTCATTCTGAGACAGATCACCAAACCATGCCAAGCTGAGAGGAAGCTTTCCCACAAAACTCCGGTTTATTTTCTGCATGATGGCATCTGTCATAGAGGAACTGACGCAGCTTTTGATTGGAGGTGTCTTCGGTCTCTCCCCCACTTTCCTTCTGCCCCCTCTGAACCGTCTGGTGAGATGCCTGTGTGCTGTGTCCTTGACACAAGCTGACAGGTCACTGCGCAGGACGCCTGGCCCGGGCCCACCTCCCACCTGCCAGAAAGAGTCCAGGCACGTCTCCTCGCCCTGTGCGCCCACCTCCCTCCAGCCTGCCGAGGGCTCAGCAGCACCGCTTCCGAACACTTGGAGGGCGTGACACCTCCAGGCTGGACACCTGAACCAAATTTGAGTGGGGACCCGCTTGAATTGACAGAGGCAGCAACAACTATTTTGATGCCAATTTAAAAATTTCAAATACAAGATGATGTTCTTTCAGAGCCACTCACGGCCTCTGCCCTGCCCCGCCCCTGGGGAGACGCAGCGACACAAGGCCAGGCCGTAGGGGACTTGGGCGCAAAAGTCATGACATTCCAAAGCTGTTTGCTCTGCTGGATCACAGTGTGAGGTGAAACGCTTGATGAGAATGTCTGCTCCAAATACCCAAGACGCTCAATGGAAGACAAGCAAGAGTGGCTGCCAGGCCGGTAGAGATCGTGGTAACATGAAAGCAAGTCTGAAAACACCTGCAGAGAGACACACTCCACCACAGTAAATGACAGAGGAATTTGAGCCAAGTTTTATTTACTCGGGACGTGTTTTTCTAGCATTTTCCGTGGCGGCAGATGCAGCTTGGCCCTGTGGGAAGCTGGAATGGGTTGGGTTTTTCCTCCCATGGTCACTTCACTTACAGACCCAACAGGTACATTCTAACAGGTGCACCTCAGGTGGTCAATTCGCCCAAATACAGCTGACACGAATCAGTGACTGATGACAATGAATTAATTGTCACACAGTCACTTAAGTTCCAGCCCTTCGCAGGGCACATCCCTCATACAAGCCATTCCTTGCTGGAAACTAACGGCATGGAAATATCTAAAAGCCAGCCATTCTGCATGACGAATAACTAGCATTGTTTTCTAAGTGATCACATAAAAGTTATTCTGAGACTGCTGACGTGATTCTCATCATCGAATCTATTTGACAGTCACATCCCCAGTCTGTGAACTCTGATGGCCTTTCTATCGTTTGGAAAATGTCTTGGTTCTAATATCACCTTTGCTAATACAAGTTCTGTCTTGAATTCTTTTCTAATAATACAGCGTGGACTGTACACGATTTCCACCTTCATAGGTGAGACTTGATGAGGTGGGGAGGGAGCGGAGACATGCTGATGGGACGCTGGCCTCATCCAGAAAGAATTCGTGGAGAGAGTCATTGGCCAGGAACACACAGCAAGTGTATTATAAGCAGAAATAGATAGTTGAGGTGCCCTGTGGGGCTGGAAAGTTTACATCAAGGGAAAACACGCGTGTGCGCGTGTGTCTGTGCGGGACCTAAGCCGCCCGCCTCTCCCACAGCTCAGGTGGATTCTGTGTGTATATCGGGGGCTCTGGGCTGTGTGTCCAGGTGATTTGGAGAAAAACGAGTATTTAGCCTGAGTATCTAGGGGTGTGTCCTAGATGCAGGCTGCTAAGGTGACCCCTCTGGCGTCTCTTTCCGGTTTTGCCGGTTACTCATCCATTGCAGACCGCACTGCCGATTCCAGGCGATGCTGTCCCCGCATCAAGACTAAAGGCACCAGCAGGCCAGGTTCGCCGATCAGATACTCGGGTCTGCCGCCCCGGGTCCCACCCCAGCTTCCCCGGCTTTCCCGTCAGGGCGGCTCCACGGAAGGTGCCATATGAGAAACTCTAAAAAGAGTCATTTGTGGGCTTGGGCTTTTCAGCCACTTTGTTTGCTCCTTCGCCAAATAGAAATGCGTCTGAGCTGATGGTGGACTAATTCAGCGTGAAAGAGTGTTCTCTCTGCAAGTCGGTGGGCCAGGAGGGCTCACGCTGAAGGAGCGTAGTCAGTGGCGGGAAGCATTTGTCCTGTCGGCTTTTATATGCTCAGTGATTAGAGACCCGCCAGCATCACTCCTCTTGCCAGTTCAGCAACCGTCTGACAACCTCTTATCCATTTGCATTTTCCAGTGATTTTCCAAGAGCGTAATTGGAAGCTTTAAGAGTAGACAAAAGCGGGAGACTGCGGGAATCTGTGGAGGTTGTCTGACCAGTTCTGAATTATTGTCACCGCCGTCTGATTGCGCCTGGCAGACCTGAATTCACACAGAAGCAGACACATCTGCTAAATACCGAGAACACTGCAGCCTAATATTTTGGTGGCTGCGATGAAATGGCATTAAAAGTCATCTTGCTATTTCTGCCGAAAAGAACATTTCAAGGGCCTCATGCTGCCTCTTGAAATATTTTACATTTAAGTTTCCTGGTGTTTTCATTGTTAAAAGAACAAAACCTTAGCTGGGGAGAATTTGAAATTCAGAAAATTCTTTTGCTGGAACCGTATTTGAGCAAAATGTCTAACAACCATCATGCAATGTCGAGAAGAGTTCTAGGAAAGGCACTCCCGCCTGGAGAGAACCTCTGTGGGAGCCATTTTCTCAGGATTTTATTCACAGGTCAAAATAGATTGATATTGTCCTCAAAAGAATAGGATGCCGAAAAAAAGAAGAGGATTTATACTACCGAAAACAGAACACAGGCTTGAATGGGGTGGGTTTGACCAATTTACATACAATTTGGTCGTCCTCAAAATCCCATCTCAGATCCACAAAAGTGCTTGGATGTTTGGGTTGGATAATTGCGCTTGTGGAAGCAGAAGTGATTCCAAGAGCTTTGTCTTTTCTTTTGTTTACCCACTTCTAGGCGCTTGTGGAGGGGACTCTTCCCTTTTCCCCAACTTTCTAAAGAAAAATGACCAGTAGGGTGTTTCCAAACTATGGATCTTTAAGCCTGGGAGGCCGCTGATTGACTAAAACATCTCTAACACCCATCTGCATCCATCCAGCTCAAATAATTCATCGTACAAATAATTTTTCGAATGTAGATAGACACGGCTGTGATTAAAATACAAATGCTTTTCAAAAAAAATCAAAGTGGTTTTTAAATGTGCTTCTCCGTCCTCAGAGTTAAAAGGCACTTACTCTCTTGGGACAGCCCTGAAGGTCTAGGCCTTGCAGCCATCCCACCTATCAATTAGTCACTGCTTGTTATCTTTCAGGAATTGCGTTAAGTAGGAAATCATTATCTCCTTCAGGGTTCACAGCAGCCCTTTGTCATCTTCACAAAGCACAAATGATGGGATTTCCAAACTCATACTTCACCAACAAGGGACCTGAATTCGAAACAAGGTGGGCGCAGGCCTCTGTGGAACTGGGGGGCATCACACAATCCTGTGATGTGGAGCTTCTCTGGGGCCCATGCGATGCCACTTTGCCAGCGGGTGTTAACCTCGGGACATTTGAAGCGGCCGTTTGCACCATGGGAATCAGCAGCCACTGTGAAAATAGACTCTCTCTCCCGCCCAGAGAGCAGAACAGCCCCCCGGGTTTAGTAAAAGAGTCCCATAGCTTGGAATAATGTGTCCCCTCAAGACTCGGTTAAAATGGGGCCTTGAAGGGGGCTGGAGCCCACGTGGAAGGTGAAGAAAATTTGCTTGTGGCTCCAGTCCTGACATCCCGCTACGTTCTCAGGTGCACTTTGGAAGCAGATCTCTGCCTTTTCATGATGTTCCCAAGGCCAATGATGTAAGACCTCCCTGAGACTTCTAAGCACCAGGTAACTTGGGCCATAAAACCTCCTTTCCTACATTTATCTTCAAAATGTTTACTGCTCTCTCTTTCCCAGAGTCACAGAGGTGCCATGCTTCACCCATTAAGCACTTGGTAGTGGTCAGAGCCTAGCATGGCTCCTCCAGGATGCTTGCTGGCTTCGCCTTGGCTGCCTTCTGTGCTCATTCCTCAGAAGCAGCAGCAAAGCTTAGAATAACCTGATGCAAGGGGCCAATGTCTTCGCACCATCAGCATTTTCAAATCTTCCCCAAACGTCCTCCCTTCATCAACTCAAGCCCTACCTTTTTGTACAGATATGTTGATTATCCAAAGGACATTATTACAGTAAGGCTCTGTGCTACTATAAATTGCTGAAAATCATTTTGGCTTTTCAGTGAGACATTCCATGTGATCACTCACCCAGACGGAGGGAGACGCCCATCGCAGCTCAGTGCGCCGGGTGAGTTTAGCATCCTGTCCATCAATAGCCCCCAAATCTCTTCTCTGGTCGTTTTTATGCAGAAGCTATTTTGTGCATGATTAATGAAAAGTAGCTTAAGCTAATATCTCGCTTATAAGAGCAAAAGAAAGGCTACATGGCAGTTGAAGTGTTTATGAAATGGGAGTCCAGCAGACGTACAGCAGCAGTCGCTCCAGGAAGAATGAAGAAGCGATCAATACATCCTTAAAGCACAGTTTCATTAAGACTGATTCTCGAACTCTCCACAAATCCCTGTTTAGCCCATAAATGTATAAAACGCACTTTCGTGTTATGATTTAATCTAATTTTAAAAAGACTCCCAGTCTTGGCCATGATGGAGTTCCCTGATCCTAGATGACAATTAGAAACAACTCAAAACGAATAGCTAGAAACAGGCCAAAGTATTTAAAACAGTTTTTAGATGCTAAGCCATAGATCGCAATGGACTTTAGCTCTTGGAGGAAGGCAACAGGTGAGAAGGGCCACCGTTGACTCGGATTGCTTCTTAAGGCACTTTCAAAACTAACAAGTTCGAAGAAGAAAGGAAGCAGAGCTCAGGGGACAGAGAACAGAGGTGAGAGACGCTTGGGATCTGAGCCGGAGGGAGAGACACCCAGGAAAGCAGCTCCAGAAATCCCCTAGTCCCCTTCCATTCTGGGTGGAATCCCGGTGAGGTGACATGCAGAGAGGAGCTGCAGGGGAGCAAACAACCGGAGCCACAGCGAGCGTTGGCACACGGCAGACACGGGCTGGAGGGACGCTGGGTAGCATGGAAATCCTTGCTAAACACCCAAAGAAGGGCTGAAGAGTTGCGCTGCTTTAGCAAAATCTGCTCTAACTTGTCATAACAGCCCGTGAAAGGCCTCCCTTGGGTCCACCTGGTCTTCAAATATATTAAGTGTTTGACATGACAAAGCTCAACATTATGTTGTGAAGAATGAAACAAAATCCAGACCCTCACGCACAGAGCTTTCCCAGGACCTGGGCTTCCAGGAAATTGTCGAGATGTGCAGAGAAGTAGAGCACCGTGACCCGTGATCAGGAGATGGAATCGGTAAATAAAAATGGAAGGAGTCATTACAAAAGTGATTCCGTTCACCGCAGGGGTCATGAAAGACAGTATGAGAATGTTCTTGCTCAAAGGTTTAAAATAAAACATGAGTACTGTCGATAGACTGAGACTTTTGATGAATGAATGCAGATCCTACAAAGGGACAAAATGAAAATTCTATAGCTAAAAATATATAAAATGAAAATTTGCTCATGCACTGAATAGAAAGTTGGGCACTACAGAAGAAAAGATGGGTGAATTTCAAGTTCAGACAATTGAAACAATACAAACAGAAGCACAGAAAGATTAAAAAAAAAAAAAAGTGTGAAAAATATGCACAGAATCTGTGACCTCTGAGACAATATCAGTCTAGCAAATGTGCCCAGAAAAGGGCACAAGACTGGGGAAGCACAAAAATATATTTGAAGGAACAGGGGTCAAGCACTCTCAAAATGCGATTTGAAATATAAACACAGCTCCAAAGAGCTCACAAATTAAAAGCACAATTAACATAACAAAAATCACACATTGTGGCCAAATTGTGGACATGGAATAATAAGAAAAAATTCTGGAAGCCACAGAGGTGGGAAAAGGCACCACACATCACAGGAGGACGCAGTCTGTGGTCTCTGACTGTTCATGGTAAACGAAGCCAGCACAGACGTGTTCTCTGCAGAGTGCCGGGGAAACTGTCCACGTCAGGTTTGATGGAGACATTTTCATAAAAAGTGAACGTGAAATCAACATTTTCAGACATAGCAGCTGGTTGCCAGTAGCCACACACACATTAAGAAGAAACAGAAAATCTGAATAAGCCCCACATGTATTTTTAAAATGGTCTTTGTAACTGGATACTTTCCAAGGAAGTAAAACCCCAGATCCAAAGGGCATCACTAATGAATTCTATGAAAAGTTTAAGGAACAAATAATACCAATCTTACCAAAGCACCTCTAGAAAAGAGAGACATAGAAAACATCCCTGACTCTTCTCTGAGGCCAGCCTGGTCCGCTTTCATGGCAACAGAAGTAGAGCTGTTGACCAATATGTTTGTAAATGTCAATATAAAAATCTTTAACAAAATGGCAAATGTAATCCGTCAAACTGTAAACAATTTACCCAGAGCAAAGGAGTTTGGTTTAACGTTCAAAATAAGCCAACATAATTCATCAATCATAGAATTCACTACAAAACTAAAACCAAAATAATCCTACAGCCATCTTAACAAATGCAGAAAAATCATTTTACAAACTCAGATCCCATTCATGATAAAAGCTTTTAGTAAACTAGGAATAAGTGGAAATGTCTTCATCCTGATAAAGAACATCAACGAAACCCTCTAGCAAACATGGTAATGAACAGCGAAAGACAGAATATTTTCCCCTTAAGTTAGAAGTGACGCTTGTTCCAACACTTTCCTTCAGCCTTGCAATGGAGGTGCAAACTCATGCAAAAACAAAAGAACAGGAAAAGGGGCTGAAAGGCCTACAGATTGAAAAGGTGGCAAGAGAGTATAGATAATGCTAAGGAATCTGTATGTACTAAAACAGTGATTTTCACATACTCATGTGATAAAAATCAATATAACAATAGATTGTATATGTGTACACACATGTAATTAGCCATAGGAAATTGAAATTTAAAATGATACTACTTAACAACAACATTTTAAAAAAGCACAGAAATAAATGTGACAATATATGCACAAGATCTCTGCACTGAAACAACAAAAGATTTCTGAGAAAAACTGCAACCGAAAGAAATGGAGAGCATTATACCATGTTCGTGGATCAGAAGACTCATTATTATTTTAAGAGGCTGATTCTCCTCGAGTTTAATTCCACATGAAGTGCAATCTTAATCAAAATTCCAGAAGGCTCTTTTTAGAAATTGTAGCTAAATATTTCTAAAATTTCTCTGGAAGCACAAAGAGCCTGAAAGAGTCCTATCAACTTGGAAAAGAACAAATGAAAGGAATATTACCTTGATTTCAAGAGTTCTATAAAGTTACAGTGATCCAGTCCTGTCACATGGCATAAAAATTAGACAAATATATCCACATAACAGAACAGAGTATTCAAAACAGATCTAATGTTATATAATCAAATACTTTTTACATAGAAAAGGAAATGACTCAACAGGTAAAAGAAAGTGTTTGCATCATTGCTATAGGGACAACCGACATGCACGTGGAAAAATAATCTTCAACCTGAGCAAAAGTCTGTCCATAAAAAGTCACTGAAGGCAGATCACACACCCAAACACAGACCTAAAGTATAAAGCGTCTAGAAGCAAAAGTAAGAAAATACCGTGAACGTGACGTGGGCAAAGATTTCTTACAAAAAAACCAGAAAGCATTAATCATAAAAGAAAAAAGTGTGTGTTTGCATCAGCATATCAGGTATTTGAGGCAAGTCAATAAGCTCATTTCGTCATGATAACTAGCATCTGGGGTTAGAGCTTCAGCACACAACACTCGGGTTTAGTAGACAGAACAAGCAACCAAGTACTCAGGTTTGTTAAAGCGGTAGGCACATGCTCTTTGCCATTTTCTTTTGAGGACGGATTTTTGCTGAAAGCATCTTGCTGAGAGCATATGAAAACATGGGTAGGCACACTGATATTTAAAAATTGTGTTCATCTTATAATTGTCCAAACAAGTGCAAGTTTGCTCTAGAATACATGAACATAAACAAGATCAAAATAATGAGAAGAAAGACGTATCGCCCCATCTCTTGACGTCCCTCCTTCGCGCCAGCAAACCTGCTCGCACCTCTCAGGAAGGGACAGCACAGCCTGGAGGAGGAGACTTCCAGAGTCTCAGAGGTGGGGGAGTCCCAAATTTTGACAGCAGGGCTCAGTGGTCAAAGCGGGTCCGGCCAGGTGGACACTACCTGGGATGCACAGTTGTCCTGAAGAAACCTTGGTCTGGGTTTGCTCGGGTGAACAGACTCTCCCCTCGAATACCTGCAGGATTTCCTCCACCAGGGGGGGATTATTACTGTTTCCAGAAGTTCTCCTGGAACAGAGCACGGTGTCATGCTGACGGGAGCAGTCCGCAGACTCACCTCGGGCCTGTGACTTAGATGGCCCTGTCTCACCTGCCAAGAGCAGGTCTCCCTGTGAGGTTCCCACCGGAGTCACGGCTGGTGGCCGCCCCGCGCACTCTCCCGGGGAAAGGGCGTGGAGTCCAGCCTGGATCCAGGCTGTCACCATCAACTCCACGCTTGGGACTGAGACCCAGTGTTCCTCCCTGTCTCCTCGGCCTTCACTCTGCTTCACACGACAAGGCGAGTTTTGTCTCCGAGTTCAGATCTAATCACGTCGTGCGTCTTGTGAGACATAACGGTCCACCGTCTGCACGTGTGGGGTCCTGAGAGGGTAGAACTTAAATCTACACAGTGTCTAGTTGTCATCTATACCTCCATGCAGCTGGAAAATGTTTCTTAGTGTTAAAGACTCAACTGTGAATTGACTGGCACTGATTTCAAGCTCCTGCCTGAGCTGGTCCCCACCATTAAGTCACTTCACACTCCATTTTAAATGCTAGATACATTCCTTAACGCGGCTAGAACTTTCCTCGTATCTCCTTGGGGATTCTCTGAGTAGCTCAGATGCTCAAAACCAATCCAGTCCTCCACCTAGGGCCCCTAGCACGGTGACAAACCTGTGTGTTATTTTGCTCAGGCCGCACAGCCAATCACTCGTCTCATCAATTTTACCTCCTTAGAGGTCCTCGGCTCCTTCCCATATCTCCATCTCTCCCTGGATGCCCTCGTTCATGCCTTAGCAGGTCTCTGAGGTTCTGTGACATCCGCCCACCCGTGTCTTTGTACTGCTGGGTAGAGAAGATCCGATCACGGCCGGTACTGATTGAAGGCGTGGGTCACCAAGGACGGGCCCCACTCTAAACAATGATAAAGGGTCAGGCAGGTCGAGACCTTCTGAAGAATTACAACCAAGAGCAAATGGGACAGCTGCTCAGGGGACCGGAGGGCCCGCAGTCTGCTCAGACCCCGTAAGGCTCACTTCTCCTGCATCGGGCAGGTCATCTGAACCTGGGGCCCCGCCAGACTCCCCCAGCGCACAGCCCTCTGACCGCCAGGCTGTCCCCGTCACCCCCGCGAAGGTGAGCGTGAGACTGGAGAATCGGGTCAGATCTGCACTTGGCTGAGCCCGGGACGCTGGGAAAGCCAGTGTCTGGCCTTCATCTTAGCAAAGTGGGATTCCTACAGTCAGAAATTCACCAGACGTAGGAAAGTTGCCTAAATCCATCTCGAAAAACGCATAAAGTTACCTACTCTACACGCACTCGTGCTTTCGGTCGTAAACCTTTGCCTCCGTGCAAAGGCACAAAAGAGTTACCGTCCGAGCAGAACATGGACGCTCTGCACTGTTAGTCTTCCTGCGTTTAACCCTCTCTGTCTTTTTAAAAAATCACTGTCAATGATTAAGCCAACTTGAAAGGCAAATTTCGGCCTTTTTTGCGTATTGAAGCTATTTTTTGCTCCAAAGTGCAACTCTGGAGTTTATCGCCCTGTGGGTCAACTGATGTGCTTTCCAGAAACTCACACTCAACTGCCAAGTGACCGGTAGCCCTCAACCACAGTCACACAGGACCTTGTTGAAGACCACACGTCAGAGGTATTTTCGGGAATCTGCCAGAAAAAAATCACTATATGGACATCTTGCAAAAATACTTTGATTAAAGATAACCAACTTGAAAATGTACATATTTTTCCCTTTCCTGCCAAAATCCACTTGAAATAAATATAAAGAGAAGTTCATTAGAAAACAGTAGCAACTAAATTAGGCAAATTTTACTTTTTTTTTAATTTCTGGAAGAAAGTTGGAATCAGTAAGAAAAAGAGTTGGAGTTAAAACACGTGTACACAGCACACACATGCACATACACACACGCGCACGCACACGCACACCAACAGGCGGGCCTGGAGGAAGCCCCTAGATGCTCCTGCACTGGGTTTTGCTCTCTAAGTGGATTTTTCACGTGCTCCTCTTCACCTCACGCTTGGAGGGAAGGGTGGTCCTGCTTTTCCTTCCTCCATTGCAGAGGCCTGGAACTCTCTCGGGGTCCGCTCGGCTCCTCTCTCTCACACGGCAGACAAGAGCACCTCTCCCGTGGCACCGCCAAGCCAGCGCATCTTCAGAAAATCTCCTGTGTCCGGCCTGGAGGCAAAGGACCCAGGTGTGTGGCGCTGTGCAGGGCAGGGCCCGGCTGCGGACTTCTAGGCGCTGCGGTTACTCAGTGCCTTTGGGAAGCTCCTCCTCTTGGACGACTCCCCGCGGACTCCTGGGGACTGTCCTGGCTTCTCTGGGGACTCTAATGCATGACGTGTCTCTCTGCAGTAGACACGTCACCTGTGTTTCCATATATTCTAATCACTTTGAACTCACTCCGGGTGGAGAGCATCAGAAACACACGCTCCACATGGCCAACAGGAGGAAATGAGTTTAAATTGATACAAGACGAAGGGAGCAAACCAGAACAAGAACAGAAAGGCCATGAAGAAACGACGTAGATTTAATGTGAAGCTTCCTGTTTCCGAAGGATAAGACGACTCGTGACGTGTTCCCAGCAAACAAGGTTGGTTCCTACTCAAGATCTAGTTCTCTCCCTTCCGCAGTGTGAAGCTCTCATTGGGTCACTGCGTAGATCGGGGTGAGTGCCGATTCATGGGGCCCCAGCCCCGCTGCGGGCACGTGAGATGGTGGGGTGTTCTGCGTGCCTCTGGGAGATCATCCTTGAACTTATGAATGAATGTGCTGAGGGGCAGGTTGGCGTCTCTTCTAATCCCGGCTGTGGCCGCGTGAGGACTGGACCGGTCGGCTCCCGCCCCGTCTAGTTCATGACTGAGGGGGCTTCAGGCTGGAGCAGAGGTGGCAGAGTCACGAAGCACCGCAGGCCCTGAGTGCTAAGAGGTCAGGCAGTGGGTGGGCCGCGCTGAAACCGCCGCCTGACGTCTGCTAAGGGAGGCGATGCTCTTGCTGATGCTTCAGTCATTGGAGATGGTTGTCTCAGGAGGGGAAATGGGAAAGGTGCCCTGCTAGTCAGCAGGCAAATTCCTTACAAACGCTGTTACCTATCACATCACAGGGACAGCAGAGGGCACTGGGGCGGGGAATGAGCTCAAACACCCTCCTGTAGGAAAGCTGGGCAGTGTCATAGGATTTTGTGGGGCGGTAGCGGGAGAAGTGTGAGTGCAAACACGGGGCGACCCGATCTAGACAGCGCTTTCTGCTGCTCGATCTTATTTCAGATAAATTCTAACCCATCTACAGGAGTTTCCCCTAAGAGCACGTCAGAGGGTAAATGCTGTGTTAAGTAGAAATGCTCCTGCAGAAAAGGAGCAGGTGAGAACGGCAGAGGGGGAGGAAGGAGCGGGAGGACAGGCCGATCGTTTAGGGAATGCTGGCATGAAGGTGGGAAGCAAGTTCTCAGAGGTCCTCGGTGTGCGTTTCTGCAGGACAGTGTCCTGACAGCATTTCCGCCACCAAAGTGTCCTCCGAGCCCTTTAGTCAGAGTATTTAGAGGGAGACTTTTTTATACTCTTACCACATAGACTGTAAAGGGGACAATGCTCTGTGTAGATCACGCAAGAAGCTCTGAGCAATGAATACACCGACTATACTCAAAATCACCCACACGGCACCGCTCTGCACTAGACTTTCGAGCAACGTACAGCCAGCGGCGCCGACTGCTTTCCCCCAGACCCTCCCTTGCTGCCCCAGGGGCTTCCTGCAATTCAGACAGTGTTTTGGTGGATAGTTCCATTGACGTTCACCATGGGGAAACAGGCAGAAACCTGCTGGACCTGCAAACACCCCACCTGTCCCTGACCGTGGACCTAGAGGGATGCAGGACAACTAACGGATCGGTCTTATTTCTGCTGACACCTCCCAAACACTGGCACCAGCAACCTTCGGGTCATCCTGGGGCAGCTTCAGGTTCCTAGCATTCCTCCCGCAGTGAGAGACGTCATGCTGGTCCTTGACCTGTTCGTGGGTCTCTAGTGGGGACTCTCAAGAAGGAATGTTGTAGACTGGAAAATATCATCTGAAGGACGCTTCTAGAAGCTTCAGCTCATTAACTAGAAGCAATATCTCAATCACATGCTGAAAGGAGAAAGAACAATTGGAAGCTCGTTTGCATCAAAACTCCAGACACATCTGAAACTGAGACAAAAGCCTTCTGAAGCCAAGAGTCGATCTAGGGTGCATACAATCCCGTGACCCCATTGTCTCACACTCGTGAGGCGAGCTCGCTGAGGAGGCCTCTGGGTGTTGGACTGGAGCTGCAGCCCGGCCAGCTACCGTGAGCACAAGGCAGCTTGTGCTTCACAGAGACCTGCAGCCCCTTGTCTTGGAACTCTCTGAGGTCATTGAAGAGAAAAACCAATCTTTGGTTTTTTCTTAAGATATCCCCACCTAACAGTCAGAAGGTCCGCTCTACAAGCGCAGACGAGCTGGGACATGATGTTGGCTGCCATGCTCAGGGCTAGACGTGCAAAGCTGGTTGTGCAAAGCTGCACATTGGACGAGACACGACGTCCAGAGCCAAGCGTTCTGTGACTCTCACACCACTTGTCTGCCAGAGGGATACTGAACCATCCACAAGCATGATGAGAACAGAGTGGAAAATATGCGTCCGTCACTATTTATCAATAGCCGTGGCAGGAAGAGTAGTGGATTCTGTGAGTGAGATCTCTGAGTCACGAGGCTAATGCTCAGGGATGGCGCCTACGGGACCCAGGACAACTGGCCAGATTCGATCATCTGAATCGAGACAATGTTCAAATGCAGTGATTCTGATGTCCACTGAGATCATGTTCAACTTGACAAACAAATATTGATTTCATGCTCTAGACAGACCATGTGGGTTGGCTGTGGGGTTGGAAGAAAACAAAGGGAGGAAGAAGGACATACAAGTGAAGGAGAATGTCGGCGCACACAGGACATACAGGAAACAGTGGGAGTCAGCATGTAAATACTTCATTTACCAGAAGACACCAGGACAGAGACAAGAAGAAAGTGTAGGGAAGCAGGGTGGGGCTCGGGCAGTTGGGAAGGCACTGCGGGATGGGTAAGTATTTGGACTAGGCTTTGAAAGCAAGCCGGATTTTGTTCCCCATTAAACAGGAGAAGCTCATCTGTCACCCCAACATTCTTACAACCTGAAGCTTTCATCTTCTGTCATCAGACGTCGCTTTGGGCTGAAGTTATCTTGGTTCCACTGACTCGCTTCTAAATTTATAGCATGTAAGCACTGAAAAGATGACCAGGAAGGCAGTTGCTTTAATCCCAAATGTGTAGGTGGTCATGGGGTTTGGGGTAACCAGTCATGGGGTTACTGGACTGAATATATTCCAGATCCTGGATGCTTAGATCACAAACTTGTTCTCCATGCAAGCAGAGTCCGTGTAACAAACGCTAGAAGGTACTCAAGCCACCATAGAAGCAAAGAGACTCCTGAAGAGGTTACGGGAGATGCCATGGGTCCCACTGGGGCCCCATTTTGCAGGGAACGGTGCCAGAAGTTAGGATACCAGTGTCCACACTCTTCTCTCCATCCCAGTGCCCTCCCTTGCTCCGTGTGGCCTCACACCTGGCTGTGGAAGCCACAGGTCCAGCCGCGGTGCCCGGGGACGTTTGGTTGGCGGATCTGCGCTGACTCTCAGCCTGGGTCCCTGCATTGAAGTGAGGACGCGTGAGTCATGTCTTTCCCTGGAAGCTTCCCGAATAAACCCCCCAACGGTTTTTACAGCGCCCTGCTGTCCTCTGTCAACCAGAACTTACATGCATTTTCCTGTCGTGGAGAAGATGTTTGTACACAGATCGGCATCTGTTCTGTTCACGCTCAGCCTGTGTAATCAGCACTATCACGAGAGAAATGACTTGTCACTTTTGCCTCAGGCTTTCGTTCAATTTGAGGAATTAAAAAGCAATGCCACGAGCAGTGACGAGAGCACCGCCGAGAAGCAGGCTGAAGGATTGCAAACGCGTACCGTCGTGGCGGGAAGAGAAGCCACGTCTGCTCCTCGTGTCGGCCTGTGTGAGGGACACTGACCCGCGGGACAGAAACACCAACTGAGAACTTCATGTGACTTCACGAACCAAATGAAGCCACAGCAAAAACCCATCAGCCTGCCCTTGAAAAGAAGTGTTTTCAGTTTCTCCAGTCTGCGTGGCTCTGTTTGAACAAAATAAAGTGGACGGATGACCCCAGTTTCAAACGAAGCATCCCGTTTTCCGATTAATCCATCACACTTCAATATTAACAGTCTCTCAGGGGTTTGTGCAGAGAAGTGTAACTTACTGTAGAGCAGCATCTGATTCCTCTGCGTAGTGCTCATAATTCTCAGTAAGTTTCAGCAATAAAAACATGATGTCCCGACATGTTAACACACAGAACTGAGGTGGGGGACATTCACTGGCAGAGGACTCGGTGGCTGTGGGTAGAATTGTGATCATTTCCATAGACAGGCTGTGGCCACTTCTATCACCGGACATGTAACTGCAGCTCCGCCACCGAAGATGCAACTCTGGTGAGAACACAAGGCCAGAAAATACATTCAAGCAAGAGAGCGCTTTGGACACATGAAACCAAGCAGATGGATGTCAACGAACTGGCTATGTGCCCTGTGAGTCAGACAAGCACGTCTGATGAGTTCCTACACTTCGCTGGCACGGCAGTGCGTCCCTGCACTCTTTCTAGAAGAGTCTCAGCTAATAAAGGTGAAGGGAATACAGCAGACACGCCTCACCCAACCACTGAATCGCCGATAAAGGCGAGCGCCAGCGAGGGTGCTAAAACTCCTTGGAGACCAGGGTGGTCGCCCAGCCCGGAGAACTCGCCCGACCTCACGACGGGGATTCCGTGGGGTCTGCCGCAGCCCAGCGATGGAGGCGTTTGCCGGAAACAGCCAGTACCAGGCACCCCTTCAGGTCAGTCCTGCATGGTTGGCGTATTTGAGTGGCTTGCGATGGCAGAATAGACAGCTAAAGAGCCGTGTGTCCTGACAAAGAGCTGGGGTGACCGCAGGGGAAGGTGGGTGGGAGCGCAGTGTTACCCGAGGGGACAGTCCCCAGGGTCACTCACTCAGACGCCCATGCACACAGCCCTGGCTGGGACTTCTCAGCGGTACCGAGCACACCCTGTAAGCCTGCTGGACGCGGGCCTTACGGGGCCCGACAGGACCCTCAGAACTGCGCGCTCTCGGGCACGTGAGCGGTGTTTTCTTTGGGGGGTGTTCGCACAGCAAGGAATCTCTCCCGAAGGAGGAGAGTAATTACTGATTGATGACGGCACCGAGGCTCGTTGCAACTCCTGCCAGGACGTCTGTGGAAGGTGCAAAGACTTCAGCCATTTATTCTAAAGTTCCTAGAGGTCAGAGAGCCCTCTCGTTCACCTTCTCGGTTTTGGGTAAATATCACATGAAGCGTGGTTGCCAGCTTTATTCGTAACTTAGAAAAACAAAGCACTTCTGCATATGCGCCTTCCTTCCTTCCCTCCTTCTGGTGTTCATGCTTGCTCGCACTTCCCTCCAGGCCACGTCCAGATTTTCAGAACTGGATACTGACTGCAGGGCCTGTGTGAAGAAAAGCGCGACGTGACACTTTCTCCCAGCGTCTCTGTCTCTGTGCAGATCAGCATTACTTTCCTCCGTTTGCGTTTGCCAGCCTTGTTACCCTCTCACAGTGTTTTGGCAACGTGAGAATAGAATGTTTTCTGGAAGAACCGGAGGAAGAGAACACATCCTCCTTTGAATCACACAGAGATGTGTGATTCGCTGCTTTTCTGCGAGGTGTCACTGCCAGGCCGTCCCGCCTTTTTGTTGGCCGGTCGGACCTCGTGCTGAGATTTGAGGGTGAGATTACTTTTTCCCTGAGGGGGTAGAAATCGGAAGCTTTTACCTTCCATTTAGCCTAAAGTCTTGGACTAGAAGCTGGGGTTTCATTCTCAGCGTCTGATTTACTGAAATAGCAGCGGGGACTGTCTTGAAGGGGCCCATGTCCCGGGCCGTGACCACCCGGTGGCCAGAGTCAGACCAGCGATGGGAGACGTCTGTCTCCTCCCCTGCTCCCATGGCGCATCCTCCGTGTGCCCCGCCTGCTCCCAGAGGCTGGCCCAGGACACGTCCCTGAGATAAAATGAGTCGCTGAGACCATGCAGATGTCGCACGTGGTGAAACCCAGGAAAGACCTCAATATGAGCTTCTGAGGTTTGGAGGAGCAGTAGAAACGAAAGCTCTTGTCCTGAGGCTGCCCTGTCACTAAGTAAGTTCCCTTCATTATTAGTAAAACTTCCACCTACCAACCTGGAGCATCTGTCTTTCCCTCAGTGTCCTCTGTGTCTGAGGCTGGTTCCAGACACACCTGGGAGGCGCCCGAGGTGGGGACCCAACGGATTCCCTGCCCATCAGACTCGCTTCATCCCCCGCAGGTGAAGAAGCACGTTCAGAGGCGGCACGTGTGTCGAGAGTCGCACTGGCAGCGGCCGCGCCCCCGTGTGGGGTGGCTGTGCCCTGGGCATTGGTCGATGGCGCTCGGTGAAAGCCGAGCAGAAGTGGAAGGGGGTGTGCTTTAAACGATGGGTTTACAGCCTCATGAAAACCCAGGTTCCACTCGCCACCGCTCTAATGCTACACTTAACGCCCGGCCTCGATTTCCTTACTTGCAAGATGGGAGCGATGCCGACTTCCGTGCAGACTGGGTGAGAACATTCGACATAAGGTGTTTGAAGTGCCCGACACAGCGCCTGGTTTACGGAAGCCACCCATGGGTAGTAGCTGTTATTAATACGCTGTAAGCTGCTTTCAGTTACCCTCCACATCTGCATAAACAAGCAGAACATAAGCCGTTTGCCCCTTTACAAGGAGACCGTGTGCAGAAGGGCGTCAGTGAATTGCTGACCACGCTGAGTGGTCGAGACACATTCAGTGGGATTGTCCTGGGTTAGCAACGTCATCCGGCGGCCAATCAGTTTGAAATTCCGTCCTTTTCCATCACACTTTGCTATGTGTCTCTGGGCACACTCATCCAACACACTAGCTCCAAACTGCGGGACAGGACCCAGATGTCCCCAACAGGGCGTCGCCGTCTGCCCTCCGCGCCAGGTGGTCATCTCATTTGTTCCAGTGTCGGCTCTCCCAGCCCCGGGACCCCGCTTATCTGAGCACCAGCAGCTGAGGAGGCAGAGGAGTGACGTGAGCTCACCGGCAGGAGCCGGGAGAAGCGGGCAGAGGGAGAGCCCCCAGAGGGAACGGGAGGACCCAGTCTCTGCCCGGCCCAGGAACGTCGCTGGAGAGAGTCAGGGGCAGGAGAATGCGCAGCAGTTGCCTGGGCGGCCAGAAGCTGCGGGGGCCACGCTGTGCACCCCGATGCCAGGGGGAGCCTGCCCCAGCCTGTTCGCCTGCACCCCAACCTTGCCCTCACCGAGGACCCCTCTGTCCCGGAAACGCACTCTCACCTGCGGGTGTTAGCTCCTGTGCAACACGCAGCCAATCAGAGGCGAGAGATGCTGGTAAGGGCTCCAGCTTCCTCACAGCTCCAGGGGATCAGCGTCCAGTCTGTTCTGCAGGCCTCCAGGTCCCCCATCAGAGTCTCCCAGGGCCCCTGCCCTGCGCATCCCCTGTTGGATCCTTCCTCTGACTCCCTCCCTCCCTCCCTGTCAGTGCTTCCCAGGGTCCACTCCCTGGTCTGCGGGCTGTGATCACAGCTCTCATCGCGCTGCAAGGATGCTGCTGAGCATAAGGATGTGGGGAACAAGGAGTCCCCTTTCCCTCAAGCCCAGGGCTGCCCCATGTGAGAGGCCAGGCGCGTTCCTGGGAGAGAGTGGACGGAGCGCCCAGTCTGTGGGATACGGGCCCCCGAGGCCCCCAGATGGAAGCAGTGCCCCAAAGTCACAGGGAAGGAGCGCAGCAGCCATGGTGTCCTCTCCAGAAGGAACCTTCACTGAGAAGCCCATCTCAATGGAGAACACACATCTAGAAGCAAGGTTCTGTCATATGAAGTCACCCCTCCTGTCAGGGGAGCCCCTCCTTTCTCCTTGATGCCCCAGACGCCCGCCTTCCCCTAACTCAGCATGTGAGTCCTTGTTCCGCCTCGTTTCCTCTAGACTTCCCAGCCTCGCAACTCCTCCAGGCATGCCAGGCAGGTTTATCGTTCTCCTCTTTATTTGTCTGCCCATCCAGCTCAAGAAGAACCTCAGCGCGTGGGGAGAATTTTCCCAGCGCCCCTACAGGTGCGAACTGCAGTCCTGGCTCTTATCCCGCCATTAACTTCCACTTCTGATGTCACACACACACTTGTTTTATGCTGAAGTGGTATCTGCCTCTTTGGATGTACTTCAGTTCTTTCCTGAAAAGCTTGCTTACAGGGAATATTTCAGAAACACTCATTATAATTATCACTTTCGTGGATATTCAGTTTACTCGGTCCCTAAGCCATTTCTACATTCTCTGTTTCTCAGGCTGGTTCCAGTATTTCTCTGTTCTATATAAAACCTCAACCTTCTTTATGCAGCAGCTTCTATTTCTCTTTGCATTATTTCCCCAAGAATCCCTATGTGCCCGGTAACTGGGGTCCCTGATTATGAGCAGTTTTCTGGCTTTTATATAGTCTTTCCAGTGTGTGTCATGATGAGTGGCAACCCATTATGACTACCAGCCATGAATTATTTCATGAGTTTTAACAAAAATTTCCCAGGCTAGAGTCCACACATTAAAAATTTGTACGAGTTTAATAAGTATCAAATGATACTTGTTGGCAAATAGCATCGCTGCTCCAAAATGTGGCTCATCATTTGGATTTTCCAGTTATAAGAACTGAATGTTCCCATCACTGGCGTCACTAGCTCTTGCAATCTTTACCAAACAAAGTGTATGAGAGTTCTCCAGAGAGACACAGCATACACAGATATACATACACACATACACGCACGTATACGCATGTGTGCAAGTGTGTATAGATGTGTGCACAAATATGTGTATGCACACGCACGTGTGCAAAGATCCATGCATGTGTGTTGTGTGTAAGCACATACACACATGTATATGTCCGTTCATTGCCTGGATACGCTACTGCATGTATGCAAATGAACGCACAGTCATTTGGTTCACAGTCACGAAGGGCGACAAATTCCAAGATCACCAAACTGTCACTCAACTCAGCCAATGGTATCATTCCGGTCCCAAGACAAGTAAGTTCAAGATGCTATAAAAGCCAAGGTTTCAGTTCAATTTCAAGTTCAAAAGCAAGAAAACGTTATGCCAGATTGAAGGCACAGGCCGGGCAGTTCCCTGGTACCCAGGAGAGGGACAGCCTTCCTGCTGCTCAGGCCCCCGGCATAGTGGGCAGGTCCCCACCTTAGGAAGAGCAATCTGCTTCAACCCAGCCCTCCACACGGTGACCACGTGCAGAAACGCACTCCAGGCACATCCCGAGCACGTCTGAACAATGGTCTGTGCGTCTCGTGGCTCCGTCAGGTTGACCCATTGAGGTAAGCATCACACATACATTTGAACCCCTTACCTTTGACATGTGCTAAAAACTTGAATTTTCAGTAAAGTCTATTCAGTTTTTTAAAGGAAAAGCGTAGGTAGGAGGGAAGGCCAGCAGACAGGCAGGGAGAGGAGGAGGAAGCACTTTGTTTTCTTTAGTTGTTCACCTTTGCTGTTTCCCTGACCCCAGGTCCTTGGGATGTATGTGGACTGTGCTCTGGGCCAAAGGCGGCTGGCTAACCGTTACTCCACCAGGATGCGCCAAATCTGTTCATCCTAGTCCCAGTGGTCCTTCTGTGTCAAAATATGCTAAGATTCCTTCCTTGCGTAACAATGAATCGAATGTGTGTTGACAGTTTTCCAGTCACACACGGGTATACGGCCCTGACCACACACACATTCAAGCCCTCGGTGGTAGCCACTGCCACAAAACACATGATCTTACCTGAGGAATCCAGCTGGTGGTAAAACCAAAGGGCACGGAAATATGTCACTCCTGGCAGAGACATGAGACAGGGTAGGAGTGTCCTGAAAGACTCCTGCAGAGAAAACCAGCGCATCGAACAAGGAAAAGTAGCATATAGCAAACCGGTGTTTGGTGGGACTGCAGCCGCTCAGCGATCTTACCTGCGAACACGCGAGAGCCCAGCCGTGGACGTCGGCAGACTTGTTTCACGAGTTTGGAGGGAGAGGCTGCATCTAGGGCAGTTAAGGCGGCCAGGTCACAAGCCTCATCGCTTGTTCCAGTTTAATATATATTTTCACGAGGTCATTCAGGAAGTGGTGGCTTCCTGTATTTATAGGTGGATTTCCAAGGAGAGACAGAAGCCATTGGTGAGGAAGCCCACACAGATCCGAGCCGAGGACACTTCCATTTCACTGCTGGTAATTACCCAAGAGGAAAGAGGGCGATGTCCACACAAAGACATGGGCTGCCATGTTCAGAACAGCTTCACCTGCCCATCAAAATCTGGAGGAAAACTCAGGTGGTCAGCGGGTGACTAAATCCACACGATGTGCTCTCTCCGCACAATAGAATCAAAGGACACGAAGAACTGACGCATGACAACAGCCGGGTGAATCTCAAAATGATGCTGCGCCCAAGAGGTCAGGTTTGTTTGAAAGCAAATACTGTATAAAATAATCTGAATAAAACTCTAAAGGCTGCAGGCTGATTTAGAGAAACAAGGGCAGACCAGCGTTGGCCCGATGACGCAGGTGGCGTGGGGAGGGGCAGGAGGACATCGCGACCCAGTGCAGCCAGTTTGGGGGCGATGGGTGTGCTCACTAGTGAACAGAGGTCATTATTTTACAGCTGCAGACATACGTCCAAATTGGTCAAATGTGCACTTTATATGTATTTCAATTATACTCAGCAAAACTCTTTCTCGTGAATCCACAGACGTTCCACCCGGGTCTTGGCCACCCGCCGCCGTCAGCCAGTCCCACCAGTGTCTAACGCTTCCACATCAGATTTTTGTCAAATGAGGGCTAACGTTCTTTAAAAACAATGTTTCATCGCCCACTCGTACTCGGTGCCTGTGTTCTCAGGAAAATAAATAATTCGGTCAAGGCCTCCCGGTCTGAAGCTGCCTTCTGGCGGTCAGTCCGTGTCTGTGCACTCAGGGTGACACCAGATGCACAGAAAGGAGCCGATCAGACAGCTGGCCTTGCCGATAACCAGCTCTCACCGAACTCGATTCTCACAAAGAGACCAAGGCCAGAGACACCAACCCGAGTCAAGGATCATGCCTGACTCTCCTGAGGGCTCATCTATACTAAGAAGCTCACACTAAGTGCTATTTTATGGGGATAAATGGGTCCCTTTTTTGCATTAAATATGTGAAGGTGATAGAGGCCAGTTCAGAACGGGAGGCTGCCTACCTGAGTCACCAGGCAGGCCCTGTCCTGAGCCCTGGAGGCCTAAGAGGTCAGAGCTTATCTCCAACCCTCTGGAAAGGTTCCAGCTTCATGTTTTCCCCAAGCCAACAAGGAGGGGACACCAGAATGCCTGAGGCCACTTCACAGACCCGGGAGCTTCCTGTTCAAGCCCCTGACTTCTGCTGTTGAAATTCCTGTGAGTTTTGTTCTTTTGCTAATTACAGACATGAGAAAGGGGGTCCGCCCAGAACCCCCTTCCCAAGGGTATGAATCCAGCAGCCTCCAGTCTGCAGGGCGGCCCTCCCTGCCCAGGAGGCTCCATCTCCTGCTCTGCCTTCTGTCTCCTCCGCCTTCTCGAATAAGCTTATGAAGCTGCGTGCTAACGCTCCACAATTATTTCCTGAATCGTTCTCCAGCGGATCCCAGAGCCCTGCATCAAAGAAAAGGATTCTCTAACCTAGAAAAACTCCCTCTAGCCACCAAGACAGGCTTGAGCTCTCAGGAATCATGTTAAAAGCCATTGTCAAGTTGCACCAATGCTGGTATATGTTTTATAGCCTTCTACAATGTGCACGCACTTTCACCAGTTCTATCACAAATGAGAGATGACTCTGTAAAGTGCTTGGAGCTTTGTGGCAAAGAGCAGTATCATTTGAAGCATAATTTATGTCTCTATCCACTATCATACAAACTGTTCATCGTGCGAGCCTTCCATTGCCTAGTTGCTCTAAGACTCCAAGGGGAATGCTGGTCACAACAGGCAGCATTCCTCAGGGAAACAAAATCATCAAGTTCCTTTATTTTCAAATACACTTTTTGAGTGAGAGTAACTTTAAATTTACAGGAAATTGCAAAGAAAAGATGGAGCATCCCCATGTACCCCACACCATGTTTCTCTTCCTTCGTTCATCACAGCTAATGAGCTGACACACTAGGATTAACTAAGTCGGTCAGACTTTCTCCCTTTCCCCCATACTATTCTTTTCCCTTCTCTGATATAGGCACATATGTCCAGGGCACATATCACATCAGTCTTTATATCTCCTTCTTCTTCTCCGGCCTTGAAGGTGTCTCAGACCTTGACAGGCTAGCCTTTCTGAGAAAATCCCTTGCCCTCTGAGACCTCAGCATACTTATCTGTCAAATGGGTGCAGTAATGGCTCTTAGCTCATCTGCTCTCATGAAGATCTAGTAGGGTCTTTGTTATAGTAGTTAGGATAGATAATATTAAGATTGTATTACACTTAGAAAATGGAGTGACTTATGCCCTGTTAAATGTTATAAAGTAACTGAGTGAAATGAAACTAACCTGAGTGTAAACATAAAGATAAAAACACCACTAGGCGACGACACCCCTGTGTGCACCTGTACCCTTAGATATCACAGCCCCGGGCAGCCCCTGGAGCCCGCTGATAAGACACACTGAAGACACCAGAAGACGCCCATCTAAGAGTATAAGAAGAGAGGACTGAGAGAGCCGTTCGTTCTGCTCCTCCACAGAGTTCGCTCTCCACTCCCCTTATCACACCTGCCTGAAGCTCTGCCTGGGACCGAGAGTCCAGATCCTGAGCCGCAGAATCGGGCCCTGAATGAGAAGCCGAGACGCAGCTGCACGTCCTTCGTTCCAGTGTGTGTGTCTGTCAGCGCACATCCCCGGGTGTCCTGCCAAGGTCTGGAAACCACCAGGAATCTGGTAAATAAACCGCGCGAGATTCGTGCATTCTATGTTCTGTCTCCTGTGTAATTTATGCTCGGCCGAAATAGATATTAAGTACCTTGGGTCGTACGTATAAGCCCAATTCGATAGGATTGTCAGAGGCACCCTTGGTCACCTGTGCTTACATCCCTGAAGAAGTTAATGGGACAGTCTTCTGTCCATAATAAGCCAGTCCCCACACAGAGGATGCTCCTCTGTCTCCTTCTCTGTTCAAGCTGGAGCTTTCCCAGAAAAGGAGGCCAGTCCCCAATAAAGGGGACTGCTTTTCCATGCAGCTGCACAATTTGGGACATTGAAGAAGCTCCCTGAGAAAGTAACTCCTTGCACTTAATACTTTGTTGGCACCTTTATGTCGAAGGAAGAGTGTGTAGGGTGACCTTTCTTCATTTCCCATTCCAACAAAGTCTTTCATAAAAAAGAACCTGACAGGTTTTCACAAGCTAATTAGGAGTCGCCGATGGAGGTAACAGAGACTCAGCGTCCTTTGTCCCCTCGTGTTCGCGTCACTCTGCAGTCACCCTTCCAAAACTGAGGCGTGGGCGTTGGGACGCCCCTTTGATGTGCAGGTCGAGTCCTCGCCCACGCTCCCTCCCGCACTCCATTATCCATTCAGACGGACACTTCTCTTAATTATCACCTGTCTGTTAACAGTGCAAACTCAGAGTTGGGAGATGATGCTGAGAACCAAGTGTCTTTCATGTGAATTTGCCACATTCAAAATTGGAATGATTTCGTCTCAGACATCGGGCCAATAATGTCTCGAAATGGAATGCTACACATTTCTTCTAAATGATTGATCATCTGCTTGATCGTAGGCAGAACTGCTGGTAGCTGACATAAGAAAAATAAGCAAGTAAACGAATGCAGAGTCTCCCTTATTAAAACAGAAGGGTAAGGTGGATGCTGATATTATTTATAATGATAATGATAAGCTGCCTAAGTGAATATTCATAAATCAGAGGCTGCACAGTCTTCGCATTTACAAAAGAGATAACTGAGCAGCATTATTGAAAGACAGCAAAGAACACCCAGAAGAAAACAACTGGGGGAGCAGTTTCTTCCTTGCTGTGGGCCCCGCCCTGCAGAGCGCCACGGCTCAGTGCCCAGCCCCTAAGTGTGGTTTTCACAGCAGGCCCCTGTCGTTCGCGCACTGAGATATTAATGAGTGTCTGGGCCTCTGGTTAGCTTGACTGCATGGTGGGGTCCCAGCTCACCAGGAGGCGGACAAGGTCACATGCAGACGGCCATTCCAGTGTTTCGTTTGTCACGTTTTGATTGCTGTTCACACCAGGTCAGAGTGACCTGCTCCAGAGAACAGCACTCCTGGAGTAGCTTGCCTGAAGCTCGACTTTCGTCTTCTTTTCTATTTCTTTTTTATTGACGCATCATTTCTATTACAACAGATTTTCAGGTCCAGTGATAAGAAGGTTGCTTTGGGGGATTTTTTTAAATTGTAGGACAAATACATTCCTAGTTTGCAAATGTATTTTGGTAACATTTAGTCAGAGCCAAATGATGAGAGTGACATAAAATGGCCTTTGCATGATTCCGCTCACTTGTAAAGAAAGTTTCTTCTAAGTAATTCGAACACACTGTGTTTACAAACCTTGGAAGACATCAGTACGCATCACCCTCATCCTTTCTACGAAGCGAGGGGACCTCTTTTATGACTCAGTCATTTCACTGCTTCACAATTTTGCTGAATGGAATCTGGATTTCCTCTCTCACTGCTCGAGATAGTCATCAAGAATCCTCCTTACCTGGGACAAAAGGAGCGCGTCAGCCAGGTTTTACCTCAGGACAAGAAGAATGAAAACACCTGGAACAATACAATAGGGTGGCTGGAAAATTGTCCTGGATCTTGAGTTAGTTCTTCAGAAGACACAAATTCCGAACTTACAACCAGACAGTATTCAGGCAAAGCAGGGGGAGGAGGGGGCGGCTGGGTGTGCAAGCGGGTGAAGGCCTAGCTGTAGTGAAGGCTGAAATGGGGGTGCACTTCCGGCGTCACGTGCAGATGCGGGTTTCCTGCGGTGCCCACCGGCCACCTGTGCAGCGTGTAATGCAATGTGCCTTCGACACGATGAGCCGAGGCAGCGAGTCAGTCAGGGCCTGACCCGCAGCCTGCAGTGGCCATCCCGCCACACCCCCACCTCTGCAGCCAGTGGCCCCGAGGCTGGGATTTGACCAGTGACTGACAGCTTCCCCAGCCTCCAACCCTGCTTCCAACTTAGGATCAATGAGACACTTCAGTGCATGACCCAGTCCATCTCACAGACGCGCTGCTTCTTTTTTCCTTTGCACTGAAGGCACATGGCATCAGAGCATGATCAGGCTTCAGGTACACCTCCTCACCTGTCTAAAATGCGTCACCTTACCACCAACAGGGCCAGTCTGCCTTCATCACAGAGTTGACCCCTTGTACTGACTTTCCTCCCTCCCCCTCCCCACCATTCCTTTGATTCCAGAGGTTAGAAGTTCATTGCTTGGTCTGGCTAGTGTGTGTGAGGTGAGATGTCTCACTTCTGGTGAGCTGGTCCCAGTCCCCCCAGGACGGCCAGCAGCCCCTTCCCACCATGAAGCTGCTGCAATCCCTGCCTGCCTTTGAGTGTCCTCCAAGCACACGTGATGGAGGTTAACTCTTGGGATAGGAGCTCTGAATAAATCGTCCTTACCTTTCTCATTTGAGCGATTTCATTTCTTCCCTCACATGGGGTTCAGCCATCTTCTGGAATTAGTAACTCTTCTTATCAATGTGTTTTACATGGCTCTTTGGGCAGCCTTCACGGTCCGCTGGCCCTTCCTAAAAGGACACAATCCAATTTTTTCTACAAATAGGACAGTGAGTTTTCACCCAAAAGTCATTAAAATTCCTTTTTTTTTTTTAATACACTCTTAGTTTACTTGGCATAATGTATTCCACAGTGTTGTGAAACAGAGCTGAGAAGGTCTATGACTTACTCCTAAAAGGAAGACTAGGATGAAACAGAGTATTTCCAGAGTGGCTTTTCAAAAACAATAAAAGAAGAAAGACACTGAACAATGAGGCTTTCGGAGGCTTCGTGGCTTTCTTGGCTGTGAATTGAGTGGAGAGATGGACGTGAAGTTTAGTTTTAAGCCGTGTGGAAATGCACGTGTTGATAGCAGTCGGGCAGAATCCCGAAGAGAGCTGGGTCTCACACGGGCACCCGCCAGAGGGCTTGTTTGGTCATTACTGTCATGCTGGGTGATTCCCACAGACAAGCCTCAAGGGATGACCCTTCCACACCCCTACTGCACCTAAAATTAAAGAGCACAAGAGTTACGCTAGGGAGCAAGAAACCACCCAGACCAAAACGGTCACAGCCGAGGCCATCGAACAGCCTCGGGACCAATGTTTCTACTCGAGTCTGCCAATAACCCGCCCAGTATGTCAGCGCCGCGGCCGCGTCGGGGCCCAGGACTGCACCCAGTGACGTGCCCGTGTCTGCTGCGAACATGCTCCTTAGCAGATCTCTGGGCGCCGCTGTGCGCTCTTAAAAACACCATAAAATTAGGCTTCAGGGACATCAAGAATGCCAGACGTGTGCCCATTCGTCTTTCGGTTGAATTTCTGCAAAATGCTTCTCCAGGAATGCACTTTAAATGAAGACGTTGTAAGCACTCAGTTTTCTTATTGCAGAATAGTAAATGCTTTCAAACATATTCAACACTGTTATTAACAACCACTCTGAGTGCTGTGAACAAATTTCAGTTTGATAAAATGATTTCTTTCTGAAGGAAGACCCAAAACACACAGTCAATCCCACCTGCTCTAAAGAACTCTTTGTCTGGGTTCTACATGAATTCCCTGAACTTCGCAGGACAGGCTTCACCCGGCCATGCCGTCCACCGTGGTAGGGGGATCGCAGAGGGTCAAGGGAAGAAGAAATCTGTTCATATCATTCCATCCCAGTCTTGATACATGGCCATCGTGGGGTTCAAAGGAAAAGGTGGGAAAACGTCCCCCATTTCTCTGAGGTTCTTCACAGGCTGGACTAATGAGCACATTAACACTAGTCACGATTAACAAGAGAAAAGCCCAAATTTAATAACGACATAGGTGTGGAGAATTAACATGGCGGTCAATGCTGAGGTGACTGGGGCAGACCCACTTTGTAGCCTGAGCTGAGGCCTGGAGAGGGGACCTGAGTTCTCAGGAGAAAGAAGAGGGGGTCTCCACATGGCAGGGAGGAACGACTTACCCTGACTCAGAAAGCAAAGTAACTCCCCTTTCTACATTCTTCTAGAAAACAGGGGAAAAAAGACCATTTCTGCATGAGGAGAAGGCGGAGGCCAGGGGCTGGCAGACGGCCTCGTTGACGAAGGGAAGGCTACGCGTTTAGCAGAACAGGAGCTTCTCCTTTGCCTGCGGGGCTGTTCTCCCCATCCTTAGCTCCTCGTGTCAGAGTGCGGCAGGGGCAGGAGACCGGTGCTGAGAGACTTGGCTGCTCAGTTTCAGTCCCTCACTGTCCCCACATCCTTCCCGGCACTTCCTTCCTGCCTTCGGGGTGGAGATGCTTGGAGAAAGTGCAGTGAGTGGGGAGAGTGTGGGCCTTAAGTTCCTGGGCATCTGTTTCACTCTGTTTTCTGATCACATTTGAAAATAAAAAAAAGAAATACAGAAAACTTACTTAGCTCACATTGATTTTTCTCATCAAAATCTGATCATTTCCACAAGGTGTGTCTGCAAGTGAGCAAACAGCACCCCATGTCAGACTGACTCTTGGAGGGACATGTCTTAAGAAAGAAGGTGTATGATTCCCCCTCAGCACGTTCTCTGACACTCGGAAATGGCTCCCCTAAAAGTGGGGGGCTGGCCAGGATAGAGGAAGGCGTGGGAATCTAACAGAAGAAAAGAACCGAAGGAAACTGCCAGGAAGATGGCGAGGCCAGGGCCGTGCCTGGGACACAGGAGTCGTGGGCAGGTCTGAAAAGACGGACGGAGTATCTAGGGCTGTCAACCATCCTGAGGGCTGATTCAGAGCAGCCGTCGGCCAGCAACGGAAGCGCCCACCAGACATGACAGAGAACCACATCTGAGCCCTCACGATGACAGCCCTTTTTGAAAGAGGTACGTGGCATGAAATCAATGCGCCACCAGCACATGAGGAAGCTGAGAGAAAGGGGAGGAGCACCGACTCCAGAGAAAACAAGCAGTTGTGGAGAAAAGAAAAAACAGCAGCTTAGGACAAGGCTCAGTTAAAATAACGTGAAGGGTCACCATTCATCAGCACAAAGGGACAGTGCTGGGGGAGAAAGGCAAGGCGGGGGAGGAATGAGAGCTCAATCCTTGCACACATAATGGAAATTCAGTCGATCCAGGCCAAAACCAAAAAAAAAAAATCAGAAAGTGGCAATTAAAACATGCTGTTAAATGGTGGTGGAGGCCCCTGGACAAGGGGGAAGGACACTTGGTGATGCAGTGGAGGGCAGGGTGTGTGGACATCTGTCTAAGAAATGGGAACCTATACACGGGAAATTATTTTAATGTGTAGAATAATAGCTACAATAAAAAAAAGTAAATTAATTAAAAAAACATGCTGTTTGACATGCTGAGGCCAAGAGAATTCACTGAAAGAGGTCAAAGTGTCTGCCTGTGGGAAGGAGAAAGAAAAAGAAATGTTTGCTGCTTTAGTAAAACATCTCCTACAACACTCAAATCCTATGAACATTAAATTAAATCTAAATAGCAAAATAATTTGGAGCTGGCCCATGATAGAAACCATTCATGAAGCAACCGTCACTTCAGAAGTTTTCAATTCCAGGTAACGTGCTCGCACTGCACACAGTTCTCCCACTTCCCCTCAGGAGGAGCCATCATCCACGAGGACGGGACCGCACGACCCTGGCTCCCTAATGGAAAACAGCTCTTGTGGTATAATAATGACTGAATCCCATTTGCTCCCAGGGACTTCCAATTTAATAAATATTCTGGACATTGTTTCTCCAAGAAGTCTCAGATAATGACGTTGTTTATGAAGCTGTGCTAATGTTTCTGCTCAGTTTCTTTGCCCATAAAATAAAAAAGAGAGAGAGAAAGAGGAAGGAAGGAAGGAAGGAAGGAAGGAAGGAAGGAAGGAAAGAGAGAGAAAGAAGATGTATTCTAAGATTATTACCAAGATAAAAGATAGAAATTCTTTGGTGCAGGGTAACAGGGAATTTTAAAATACTATATAAAAACAATATGCATTTTATAGCCCAAGAATATTATTTTGCTGCAGATATTCTCATTTGCTTTTGACATTTAACAGTCATGCAATATTCTACACAACGAGACTGAATACCAAGCTAGAACCAAAGCTTTCTTGTTTCTTGAAAACTGTTTTGCAATTTAGAATCTTTTTTTCCAATATCACTGCATCTTTTGGGCTGATACTGCATACTTTTAATTTTCACTTTGATAAGTAAATAATATGTGAGCTATTAAGACTGCCTCCAAGGAAAAGGAAAGGCATTCCTCAGTTTGATCATGGATCTTGCACAAAGCCGTGCTTCTCTTTTGTGTGAGCCTGTGTAATTCAAAATACCACTGTATTTCATGCTCCTAACTCTTCTAGCAATAATCTGCTCTTTTCATATCACATCTAAGACTTGATTCATCAGTCATGAGATCATGACTATTTGGGCCTGGGCTTCCAGAATGTAAGAGTGATAGAATACAATGAGTCTTGTGTTGAGAAACTTTTATAAGTAACAAGGAATGCATATAATATGAAAGAAGAGATGAGCTCATGCATAAAATGTGTTAGTGTGAACTGAGGTATTGAAAAGTGGTATGCCTTGATGTCAAAGAAAGATCTTTATCTCCCTTGACTCTTTGAATGGAACGAAGATTGAATGACGTGGTTACAGTCATCTGAAGTTTAGTTTCTAACTTCTAGTTACCTTTTGTCCAAAGTGACTAATGTCATCCAGAGAACGCCTCAGTGCCTTTTAAAGATGTACTTTGCAGTTTTCAGTGGATTTTTTCCATTGTGCCAGCAAGAATTAGAATAGCAGATGAAATTGAATTCAGTCAACCAGAAATTTTTGACTGCATTATACCAAAATGGCAGCCAACAAACAGAAATTCTGAAGCTTGGCAGAAAACTTTTATGTTCTGTTTCTTGTTGCCACTATCTTTTCTGCCTCTCTGAACACCCCTTTATACCACTCCACTGAGTCTCTTCACTTTGTGATCTCTCTTTCTTCGGGACTGCCAAGCTTCTCCGTGAGAGCATGCATTCCCATTGACCCCTGGGCATTTTGACCAGATTCCTACGCTGCCTGTGTCTTCTTTTCTATATCATTCTTCTCCCCAAGACAGACTTCACTGCTGAGGTGTCTCCTTCTGTCTCCCAGTTATCTTTCCAGCCAGAGGCCGCACCATTTTCACTCTCTAACTACGGTTAGAAAGGAAAACCACCTAACATAGTGTAATAATCACATCAGCCAGCACCTTTCATCCAGAGAGGTTTCATGACTCGACACGTAAATTACCTAACTTGTCCTCAATTTCAGAATTCCTACCATTTCAGCTATATCCACTAAATATCTAATTTGAACTTTAGTCTGAGGATTACCTGATTCTAGAAAGCCTTTGCTCTCTTGTTCTTGACTTTTGCATTTGGCTTTTAATCTATTGCGTTAATTTTTATTTATTATTTTCATTTAATATTTTATTTAATATTATTCTATTGCTCTGTTTAATTAAACTCTAGTTCCTGTGTGGTCCTTGATTCCTGACTGGTCACCAAAATCTCTTGTTCATTGAATTAAATATTTATTGATTGCCTTCTTTGAACCAGGCTTCTCTGCCAGGTACTGTGAGGAATTCTAATAACTCAAAAATTGATAACTCAAAAACTTACACACACGAGGCAAAAATACAAAAATATAATAGACAACCAAACCCTGAGAGAGGTACAGAAATGTGAGCTCTAGATAAAAGGAGTGGATGGGACAGGACCATAAATCAGGGATTTCTGTTGTGCAAAATAAATATTAAGTGAAAACTAGTGTTTGCGGGCATTTGAGGGTGTTCGTAATCTCCAGGATAATGATAAGGATGTGATTTCATAGCAGTGTCCCCTTCTACAGCCTCAGGGAGGTACACACTGGTTTTGCCCAAGAAAGACCCAAGAATTTACACAGAGAGGGACCCACTTTTGGTTGATTCCAAATAGGAAGAGATTCTTCATGCTTAAAGATCTTCTAGTGTCTCCTATCCACTTACTCAGTGAGCGCATTTCCATGAAGGACTGATGTTGGTGCTAATATGTAGAATTTAGATCTAATTCCTGAAAGAAGAAATGCTTCCATGAGAAGAACCATCAGGGTTTCCACTTAGAGTCATGGCTGTGATCTGCTCCTCTCAGCTCCACTGTGCAAGAGACCAGCAGAGACAGAAAGGAGTTATCTATCCCCTGCCAATGATGGTTGATCCTCAGAAGGAGGTAGGGGTGGGTAAGAAGAAGTTCAGCATCCTCTCTCTGGAACAAGGGACCTCTCCTAGAAAATTTGGAACAGATGGTACAAATGGCCAAGCACAGTAACACAGCCTGAGCAGAGCATGGATCTGAGTGAGGGAAATAGTTACCAAGGAGGAAATTATGAAAATCAGTTGTGGCCTCAAGACTGGACACAGCAGCTGGAGATGTAGTTCCTTCAATTAATATTTATTTTGTACATTTTCCCAAGAAGAGAGACGAATGTGAGTCCTGGAGAAACTGCTCCTCAATGTGGTGACATCACCATAGGACGCAAATGAGTCTGTCCCCAAAGAAATGATAGCGGCCTACCCGAGTGCCCCTTTCAGGAAGAGGTACTCACTCCCCCTGTCTGAAGCCTGGGCTTGTCAGCTCCTGGGACCTCCCAGTATTATTCCCTGGAGGTACCCAAGGGAGCTGCCTTTCCTGATGTCTCCTATTCCCCTTCAGTGTCTGGTTAGTGCATTAGACAAAGCACCTGTCATCTCCCTCTACTCAGAAGAGCTTTGAGGACCAGCTCAGGCTGCCCCAGATGGCATGGGGTCTCTGGGGCAAATGCATCAGTTAGCCATCTCTCCCTCGTCATGGTACAGCATCCTCCATCCCTTTTAGTTATTTCTAAAAACACGTTCCAACACACTTTCTTCATACAAATCCTTCTCGAAATGTCTGTGCCCAGAGCATCCAACCTTAGACGCCAGCTTCTCCCGAATGGCTGACTGCTGGTGGGCGCTGAGGCCAGGTGGGGACACAGGTAAGAGAGGAAGGGGTGGGTCACGGTGGCTAAATAAAAGGAGAGGACCGAAGCAGCCGCTGAAAGGGGAAAGTCCTCAGTGTCTTCATTCACAAAGCAAGGACTAATCATTGGATTCTCCCTCCGTTATGTCTTATCCTTGTGTAGGCATTGGGAGGGCATTGTTGCTGTACCCCGAAGGGTACGTTTTTACTAATATCTGTTTGCCAATTAGGAAAGACAGGGGCATGACGTGATGACGTGTCCCAACCAGAGGCACATGACTGGGCAGGGCCACGTCCCCCTCGGGAGGTCCTACTCGAGCCTGCCGGCCGGTCCTCCTCTCCAGTGGCCTGGAGGGCTGCCTGGCACGGGCAGGGCTGACTCTGGATGGCAAGAGCCTCCTGCTCACCTCTCTCTCCCTCCATCCTTCAGGCCGCCATGCCGGCCGTGCTGGGAGGTGCCGCCCGCCGCCACCGTTCAAGTGTCTGCACCACACACGCAGCGTCTCATAAAGCAACGGCTGCCGTCGGCTTCATGATCAAACTCAGCAGAATTTAACAGTGAGGAGAAAGGAAGCTTTGCCATCACAGGGCTGCATTATCCCAAAAGCTTCAGGCGACAAGGGTAGGACGCCTCTGAGTACTGAGACTTCTTTTTCCAGACAGTTCTTTAGGAAGAAGGAAGGTCATGCTTTACTGATTAACGTCACTGCCTTCATGAGCTCTTCAGTAATTCATGTGACTCACAAGCGGGACTGTTGGAAGAGTCGCCTCCCACCCTCACGGCATCACGCGGCTGTTCCGATGCTCACACCGCCAGGTTCACAGCAAGTACTGGTGCAGCGGGAGAGTGAAAGCCAGAGCACAGACTGAGTCCCAGGAAAAGTCAAGTGCGCGAGTGACATTGAGGGATGGGAGAGAAGCACAAGAAAATTACCCCAAGACCAACTGGCGGGTCGCGGCCGAGACACCGCCCTGCTGCCCCTCCGTCTGTCTTTGTGCAGCTGCTTTTCAGTGCCATGGTCATCTCTCTTCAGTGAGACCTGCAGGCCCGCTCTGCCGGAGCTCCGGATTGACAGGTGCTGGCCCACGATGCCCCAGGAGAAACGCAGTGACCGCGGCCTGGAGGGGACCACGCGCCGGCTGGATGCAGCTCACTCGGATCACAGCGAGCGGCATGGAGTTCAAAACAAAGCACAGCTCACCTCGGTGTGTCCGCAACCTGTGATGCTGTTCTTTTCTCTTAGCAGAAACAAGAGGGACAAAAATCACAAGAACTGGGCACGGTTGAGGTGCCAGACACGATGACCCGCAGAACCTCACCAGGCAGATGTTCTGATCAGTTTACTGGGGAGGAAATAATGCTCCAAACAGTCAGGAAATTCACCGAACTCGGGCGGCATCTAGAGCTCAGACGCTAAAGAAATTCTGATTCCAAAGTTCGTGATTTGGGTTTGTTTTTAATTTAGGCACATGCACCTTAGTTATTAAAGTCAAAAAGGAGGGAAGTGACATCTATGGATGCTTCACTCGACGCAGGCCCCAGGCGGATCCCAGTTTTTTCCAGTGAATTGGGTGTGTAGATGTGAGATCCAGAGGGCGCTGAGGGCATGGTGCCCTCCGAGACATAACTAATGTTTACAGTGCTCTTTATCGTGTGCGTTCGGAAGTTCAGCAGGGTCTCAAGACAGTATTTCCTCCTGAACGGTGCTGTCTTGAGGTCCAAGGAAATGTCTCATCTTCAACTCTGGTTCAAGTGGAGATTTTCAACCCCATTCTCATCCTGACGTGACCCTTCTTCCTTTCAAAGTTCTCTTAGCACCCCCTTCCCAGTAGACGACTTTAAGGGTCTGTCATTTCATGCATGTCTCACAAATAACCAGCATTTCCTGCCCTCCAAAGGGACAACGTTCCATTTGCATGTCCCGCGGTGATGTTGCCGCTGTCACAGAAGAGGTTTGTGCCCTGTCAGTCCGCACGTCCCGCCTGCAGCGCTGCGTGTTCCACCTCGGTCTGCGCCCCGGAGAGAAGAGCCTGGTCTGGTCCCTTATGGCGGTTATGCTCCCTCAGCTGCAGAGAACGTTGCAGATTACGGCTGAGCAGAAGAATGAAGTGTTGGCACAGGCACCGAAGACATGGGTTGAAGCTGCAAGAATCTGTGACTGAAGGCCAGTCAGAGAGCTGAAAAAAGGAGGCGTCATCCTACCTAAGGATGCTTCTGGCGACAACTGCCAAAGAGACTCCGCCACAAATACTCACACGCCCCAGATCAGGGTCCCTGCATTTCCAAGAACGTGGACTCCGGGACAAGAGGGATCTGGGGAGACCAGAGAAGACCCCAGAGGGAGATACACACGCAACAGAATTAGCCGTGGAAAAGTGACTCTTCCCTCCGCACTTCCTACTCCCACAAAGTGCGGGGGTGCGGAGTCACGTGGAGGCGGAAAAGAGGCAAACGGAGCAAAGGAAACCGAGGCTTCCTGCTGGACTTGGCTCAGACGAGGCCTAGGAAAGAAGAGAAGAAGTTTGGAGCAACATTTTGAAGACACGAAACGAAGACTTCTGCTTAGAAATGGTGAAATACATACTGGAAATTCCCATCCTGAGTCCCCATAAATCAAGGAATGAAAACAGGAAATAACATACGAGAGCAAAAGAGAAGATAAAGAGATGGCAGATTTTAACACGAATATGAAAACTAGCAGCAGGTGGTTGGATGGTAACTCACAGAATCTTGAAAAAGCTGAAATATATGCTGTGGTGGCAGGAAAAAAAGGTGCCATCTTGTTTCATTGCAGTGAATCTCCTCCTGCTCCTCCTGCTCCTGCTCCTCCTGCTCCTCCTCCTCCTCCTCCTGCTCCTCTTGCTCCTGCTCCTCCTGCTCCTGCTGCTCCTCTTCCTCCTCCTGCTCCTCCTCCT